>PVJX010002891.1:0-118930 GCA_004027295.1 Dolichotis patagonum
CTTTAGCCCTCTTCAATAGGTTATCAGAGATTAGAGTTCACCCATGGGCAGTATATGCTACCTCTTCCATTCTGGGCCAGTCAACTTTTGCAGGCCTTCACTGCATCAGTATGCACTGATCAGGGAAGTAACTGGGTCCCTGCCAGGGGTGTGACCTAGTTCAAGCAGATTCCACCAATCCGCTCTGAGAGAGGAGTAACCAGCTGAAGCTACTTCCTTATGGAGTTAGGGCTGTCCTGCCCAAATCCAACATGTCGTCCAGTCGGTTTCCCCTTTCCCGTGGTAGAGTCTTATTCTCATCACTCACCGTGTCCCCGAGAACTGCTGGACTGCCCGACCTCTGATTTCAGTGCAGTTGCGGTGGGAATCCACGGTGCCTCTGGGTGGGTCGTGTGCAGAGCCGGTCCTGGCGAGCTGCACACAGGGCTGTTCAGCTCCGCGCTCCGGCCGGTCAAGCCAGTCACTTCAGCGCAGATCGCTTGTTCAGGTCGGGTGGGGTTCAGGCAGCTTGAGGAGGGTGCTGAGCTCGCTGATCTTATCTTCACTAATAGTAGCCCCAGGACCTCTTATTCAAGTGGGTTTTTGCACTTTAGTTTCTTTCTGTGTTGTGAGAGTCTATCTCTCTCTGTTTGGGTCTCTCCAGGGTGTTTTATTCTGGCATTTGAGCTGTCTCTCTCAGAGAGTGTCTCTCTCCTGCTACCTCCCAGTCTACCATGTTTGGCCTTCTCTCTATATATAATTATTTTTTACACAATTAGCGGTTTCAAGAATATTTTTTAGAGCATAGTTACTAGGATTTATCTCAGTTAAGGTTAACATGTGGCATATAGTTTAAAGAATCATGCTTTGGTTATATAATCAAAAGGATGTTAGATGTGGAGCTCTAGAAGGGAGCATTTGTTACAGATAGGATTCATTCCTATTTGGGGAAAGGCAATAAATAAAGATCACTAAATCAACATTATGCACCAACTGTAGCAGTTCTAGAATGATGCGTATTTTATGCAGGGATGCACTTCAATGCAAAGATAATGCCTTATTAGGGTAGGGGACCCGCGTTTAGAAGGGAACATGTGTTTTCCAAAGGGTAGACTCCCTTTAAGTATTCCTAAAGAAATCACAACACCTTATACTTAGCCAATAATGAGGACTTTACGTTGATGCTTATCTGTAGATAGGACATTCTGTAATGAAAAGATAACTCCAGAAAGCACATTAATGTTACCAACCTTGCAATTTCTCTACCTCTTACCGTACCATTGTTTACTCCTATGAGTTCTCTTATCCTGTAATTGGGAGTAGCCCCAGAGAACCATAACTCTGTCAGCTACTCTGTTCAAATCCTTTCTAAGGATCTGGAGGTTGAAGCCATTAGATAGGATACATTTACTCCCAAGCACTGATTTTGTTCATTCTTAATAAAGAATTGTTACCAGGCATAAGTCATGCTGTTATTAATTTCAAATTAAAACTCAGACTATGTATGACCTCTTTAAATCAGCTATTTTCAAATTCATTTATTTCAGCTGTAATTATGACTGATTGCCCAATTCTTATTGAAACAACTATGTGGGATTTAATTTTAGTTGAAGCTTTTGCAATAATAACTAGAGAATGTTTTTCACACAAATGTATATGATACCTGTTTTTACCTTTTAAAATTAAGGTATCATATTTGAATACCTGATATATCTCTGTTCATTATGTTAAAAGATATTTGCCTATTGTGTGACTATGTCAAGGAGCCCCAACAAATTTAACTTTGTTTCTTTTTTTAAATAAAAACATATGCCAGGCCTAGAGTAGCTACTTTACTGATACAAATGTACCAACTTATGCACATTCCCACATATTCCTACTCAGTCAAATATATGCATATATTCGTGATGAGAAACAAAGCATTCCTTGACAAGATATTTTAAAAGAACAACAGGAGAGGTTCATCAAGGTCTATGTAATATCCCCCATCTTTTCTTTTTTGCATATTGAAACTAGAAAAGAAGCTTCACTGATTGTTTTTATTTCGTTACAAGGCTCAACCTTTCTGTTTGACACTGTGTTGTACTTAAGCTCATTCTTTAACCTCTGACAGAAATCCTTTTTAAATATTGTTTTGGAAGCCAGATTTCTGTTGCTTTTTACTGCTGCTAAACCTTATTTTTTTGTGTGTGATGTACTGCACAAAATTGTCTATTGATATGAAGCAGGCTGTGGAACGATTTTTCATCTTTGATCACCCGAATGAATCGATTTTTAACAAGCCCTCTCTGTGGCAGCAGCTGCTGATGTGTAGCTAACAACTTCATTGAAGGGCTGCGTGTGATTCGCTGTTGCTAAGTGCTCTCTTCCAGTGAGCTTGTCTGTGAAGACTTCCTCACCCAACTGAAGATCTTTTATTGGGTTAGAAAATGCTGTTAAATGTTATTTACTGATTAAAATGTAATTATAGGCCGTCTCCATTACACAGAATCATCAATTTGCCATTAGTGCTACTTGGTGTAAGCTTTGAAAATGCTAATGAAATTCCAAACTAGCCTTCCCACTGAACATGCTGAATAAAATAAGGAGGTGTTTGATCACCTTAAATGTGCAGGTTAGTGGCATAATCTATTGCGGTGTTGCTTTCTGTGGTGCTTACTATTTCTGTGTTTATCTAGTAGGCTAGATTAGAAGGCATTGTTGTCTTCGGGGAAGATCCATACAATTTGATGTCTCTTGAACTGTCAGCATCCTCACATAATTGGAAACATGAATCATAACACCACTGACTATTTATGGCCCACTTGTGAGCTATGCTGTGGACCAGTATGCTAAGCTGAACAATTAACTATTGTCATCAGCTTCCTGAAAATAGCAATATAATTTCTTAATCTGTGATAGCACTGTCAGTCCCTCTCCCTTATTCTTATTTGAATTTTTGTAGTTAACAAACCATGCTGGGTTAATTGCCAGTCAAGATAAAACTGTTATTTTTAAAAAGAATTTTCATTAATCACTGCAAGGTTTACTCATCAATGTATTTTACTGTAATAATTTGTTAAATCTCTGTTATGAAGTCAATGTGTTAGGTGATTCATGCATATGACTACATATGTGCAGAATTATCTCTTTGAAGAATGAAGTAGGTGGAAGTTTTTATTTGTTTTTTCCTTAAAAATAAATTTGTTCTGGTTATCAGGCATATAATCATTGTCCTTTTCTTGTTGGGATGCAGTAAGAATAGAATGTCCTTTAAAATATTGAAAACATGATCCCATAATATTCATGATTTCTTCTTTCCATTTTAAAATATACTTTAGTTTTTCACTAATATCGATATTTTCATCTTGGCCCAAGATTGACACTTTTAAGAGTTTTCTTGACAGCTGTGACTGGCAATTATAGAACAGAATCAATGATTAAACTGGGTAAATCCAGGAGAACCAACCTGCCATAGCAAAGAAAAAATTACTTCTAGTTCTGGAAATAAATATGTCAAACTAAAGTAATTGTGTTTGTCCTCAGCCTACTTTGCTGAGAGGTTTGAATTCTAGCTGCTTATCAGCAACTGTACTGCCATGCAAATTTCACATCAGAAAGAGAACGAATATTCTACTGGTGCACAAGTGTAGTCACCTCATGTCAGTATAAAAATTTAGTCTCCTATTAAAATAAGTTACAGAACAATGGAACGAAACTAACATAATATACTTTGAGTTTTGCTTTTAAGGATGGAAGGGACTCATATTAAGACAAAATTTCTTTTAATGTCATACTAAACTTTTTTCTTCTTGTCTTCTTTACATTTAATTCTTATTTTTGTTATGACAAGAATGGAACAAAATTGGGGATTACAAAATATTTGATAAAATACCAAATGTAGTAGGGACCCAAAACTATTTGTTAACAATATTTTTCTTGTTAACTCTCATTTTGCTTTCTGTTAAAAAGAGTAACAAAAAGAAACATTTCACTGAGTTTCTATGTTTCTTTCCTTTTTGGGGTGGGTTCTGGGCCTCAGTGTTGTTTTAGAAAACATTTTCATGTTATGCATAAATATAAAATTATAAAGTCAAAAACTAGGAGCTAAAAAATAGGCACTGAGTGGACTTTGTGTTTTAATTTGTGTTTATTCTTCACATTAGCAAAGCATGAATGACCCTTGAGGGTCGGGATCAATTGGCCTTTTCTGAATGAAACTCTGCCAAGACCTAGACTAGAAACTGCCCTGTGTTACCCAGCCAGGTATCATGAGGGAACCCTTTGTTAAGACCTCTTGGTACTCTCTTACTTATTCACCAAATCACAGATGTTTAGTGATTTACATTTTACCACTTTTATCACATCTTTGAGTAAAATTAGATGCTTCTCCAAGTCTTTTCCTTTCCTTTCATTCTGCTACGTGAGAGGAAAAATGCTCTGTCAAGATTACTAGATGTTTGAAGACCGTCTTTGTTTAAATAATTTTCTCAGAAAACACATAAAGTTTCTATCACTTTTCTAAAATGGCAATTCTATCTTCTTCTCTGAGAACATGTTAGAATGAAAGATGCCTGACAGCTGATTAGGAAAGTGACATATATTTTACTTCCTTTCAGATGAAACCTTCTGAAAATGTATTTACTTACCAGGGGCAGTGACAGCCTGTCTGGCAAAAATAATTGATATCCTTTCTGGTTATTATAGAAGGAGAACAATGAAACAAGAAAGACCTTTCTCCTACCTTCAAAGATGAATAAAGTGAAAAAAATGTCATTAAATTAATGTTTCCTTTTAGGCACATCTATCCATTGACACATTCTTGTATAATTATAGCAATTCTTGCCTCATTGGGGTTAATAACCTAGTTTGGTGTGATATTTTCAAATATTTCCACCATGAAAAGGCATATTCTGCTCTTGAGCTAAACTAAAACATATCTGAAAAGAAGCAAATTCATGTGATATTGTATTTCCCTGAAGTGCCACATATATCAAATACAGTGCAACTTTTGTAATTCAGGTTAATATAAATGTAAAGCCTTTTCTAAATGAAGATGTATTTACTTCTGAATAAAATTTGAGTGGTTGGTGCCAGGATTTATAAGTTAAGTGATTATAAGAAAACCTAGACCAACTTCTGGAAGTTTTATTTTTGACCTGCATAAAGTAAGTAAAGAAATAGTAATCACTTAATAGAACTCTTTGTTCTGAGGCTTCTCTGCAGTAATGCATAAGGAATTATATAAGTAATTTTAATTATTGGGGATTACCTTTATAGAAATGGGGCTTTGGGGCTGCGGATTTAGCTCAGTGGCCTAAGCATCTGCCTGGCAAGTGCAAGGTCGTGAGTTCAATCCCTGGTACCAAAAAAAAAAAAAAAAAAAGAAATGGGGCTTTGATTCTTATTTGTACAAAGAACATGTGTGCAAAAAATAGTTTATTCCAAAAGAGGACCTGTCAGGTATACTGTAAGAAAAATTAACACTTGGTGGTTATTATTATATTAATTACTTATTTTCAAAAGGTTGCAACCGGGGCTGAGAAAATGTTCTTTTAATCACCACTAGCCAGTCACAGTGGCACATGCCTATAATCCCAGGATTTGGGAGGCTGAGGCAGGAGGACCAACAGGAGTTCAAGGCCAGCTTAATTAAAGTAAAACTCTGTCTCAAAAAAAATTCAAAAGATTTTTAAAAAGCATCACTATTTTCATAAAAATATTTACAGTATTAATTTCTTAAATTTTTTTATAAATACCCTTTCCTTCTTGTACTGTTACACCATCTAAATCAAATTATTATCTACAAATGTATTAATGCATGTATTTTCTTGGTTCTTGAAATGTCATCATAGGTCAAAGTTACTCATTTTAAAACTCTGTAGAGTAAGGGTATTCACTATATTAGAAATGTGGATTAATCCATAGCAGACCCAGGAACCCGAAACTGAGCCAGTTTGCCAAATTCCATATTACCCAGAAATATCCCCGTTTCTAAATGAAAGCATTCTGCTATACATAAATCAATATGTGGCAGATCCTATCTGATCACAGCATCGTTGTGAGGCATCTGTAGAAGTCATGCTTTGCTGACCTAATGGAATCGCTGTCTTCAGGGAAGTAGAAAATTGGTTGTTTCTGTAGGTTATAAAGTTCCAAGCCATTGCTTCCCACCTGAGTGAATTAATTCCATTATATTGGTTGTTTCCATAGTTAAGAAGTGACTTGTCAGAAGGCTAACTGTCCATGTCTGTTCTCCAAGCCATTAGGCAATAAATTGGATATAATGTGTAATTTTCATTTTTTAAATAATGAAATATATTATGTTGAGTCCTCTCCACTCAAATGTTCTTCAGTGAGCCCATACAATTTCATGTTCCTGATCATCGAAAACTCTAAAAACTCCTGGCTTTCAAGGGAAACTCTATTTTCCATCTAGGTTTATTGCCTTTCTCCCTTAAGAATGTTTGACCTTGGGGAAGGAGACATAGAGAGCATATTTTGACGTGATTTCATGCACATTTTCTCAACTCTGCCCTGAGTCTTTTAACTCTTCACTAAATGTGCAATTTTTAATGAATCTAAACAGATTCAGAATTTTGCTAAACTTGTACATTGTTGTCACACTAGAATATCCATTCTAATCTTAAAGGTAAATATTATAAATCATAAATTACTTAAAACAGTGAATACTGAGAAACAGGGATTTAAAAAAATGCAGCGTGTTAAAATATTGCATAATTTTCTTCACATTTTAACATGTAAAATATATTGCCATGTTATCTCACTGTTTTTCATTGATTTTTTTGCCTCATTAATGAATTTAGTACTAATTGTCTGAATTGAAAAAAACTGAAATAAAAGGGTGAACAGCCCTAACTAGTTAATGACAAAACAAAGGTAAGAGCACAGATGTAGTTAAATACCATCTCCTCTATTATCTAGTGACAGTAACGTATGGGTACTTTATCAGATTGGTTTTTTCATCTAATAAATCAAGCTTCCTTCCTCAATAATTGTGGCATTTTTGCTTTCAGATAACATGAACAATTCATGCCACCAAGGAACTGTGCAAATAATATCAGCCTGTTTACTCACTGCCAAATTGTCAGATATGAAATCTGCTCTGATGCAGGTACAGGCATTGGTGCTACTAAATGAATGAAGGTGTTTTCTTAAACAATAACCAGAGATTTCATTTGGCATGTCATTTAAATACAAGACAGTACTATCAAATTGTAAAGTATCTACCGCATTACCAGTCATAGTTCATTACATTATTGTTTTTCTTTAAGAGAATGGTGTAACCTCTATCATTGCAAATTCTCAAAATGAATTATCACTGACAAAGCTACATGATTTTCAGTCAAAATGTCACCAACCTTTTTCGATCCTTTTGTTTTCATGGAGAAATTGTATTCCCAGTACAAAAACCACAATGAAAGCTTTACGGAGAAGACAACATTAAAATGATGCCAACAGGCAGAAGGAAACCAAGTTTGAACAAGAAAATTCTGAGCCAGGCCCCTGGCTGTGGCTTTAACCTGGTTTTATCCTGATTTCACTGTCTTTATTACTGGGAGTGCAGTTGTTTTTGAACTGAGTTCCCATGTAGTTATCTTGCTGATACTACAAAATGGCATAGGATATTTTGTGTTAAGCCAATAAATGCCTCAATGCAACCCCTGTATTTATTTTGGGTTTTCAGTATTTGCACTTTTCCCCTTCTTCTGCTTTCTGTTTTCTTCTGCTTCTCTTCTGAAAATCAGCTGGCCATGAAGCAGAGCTTCATTTCAGCAGTTGACAGGTTGTCGCTGTAGACCTGACCACCAATTCACACCCCAGGGGACTCTGCCCTGGGAAGAGGTTTGCTATCACTCCTCTGACACTCTGGTTAGTTTAAGAGTTACTCCTAGTATTTAGACTTCTGCAAGATAACTCTTAAAGAAATATGAAAAATACCTGGTTGTTTCAAGCTTAAACTTGAAAATGACACAACAAGCAATAAAGCAAGTTCATTTTAATTGGAGAAATAGTCTGTTTCAAAAGATCAGTGGGTGAATTTTCTAACTCCATGACTTAAAATCTTTTGAATAAGATCCACAATACGAAACTATTCACAGCATGACTTTCTGTTCACTTTTTGAAAACAAGTGTTGTATAAAGCAACACTTACCCTTATTACATAGAATTATCAAAATATAATTTTTTAATTTAAAAGTATGACTCCCATATGTGATGGTTTATATTTCAACTTGACTGGGTCAATGAATCCTGCATACCTGGAAAATAATATGTCTATGTGTATGTAAGAGTATTCCTGGAAAAAAGTAGCATTTGAATTAGTAGGCAACTCAGAAGATTCCACAAGATCTGTTGCCTGCAATATAGCAATATAGCTAGGCATCAGTCACCTAATCTTTCATTTCTCTGTCCCTCTCCAACTTCCTTCATCTCCCTCCTTCATAGGCTTCCTCCCCCTTCTAGAACTGGCACATCCATTTCCTCTTGCCTTCGTATTTTAGAGCTACTGGTTTTCAGGCATTCAGACTCAGACGTGTACACCAGCACCAACTGTCTCCTACTTTCCACTCCCCCAGTTTCAGGTTGTGGAATTGGTCTACTTTATACCATTGGCTGTCATGATTCTCCAGCCAGCTTATAGATGTCACATCATGGGGCTGCTCAGGTTCCATAATCTCCTGAACTCATTATCATAATGTAGCTCCTTTTATATATGCTTCTATATATATGCTTTTATATATGCTCCTTTTATATATGCTTTTATATATGTATTCTAGTAGCCATGCTTCTCTGGAAAACCCTAGCACATCATGTAAAAATAAGATGACTATGTCAAAGATTTCATTCAACTTATTAATTAATGAGTAATCTGTTAGATTATTCTGGCACAGTAGAGAAGCCAAAGTACAAAATGAACAGGTTTATTGAGTTGAGGATGTGGAAAGGAGCACACAACCCATAGTGGTTGGGCTGTCTCCTTTGACTGGAATATGGGGTATGGGGCATATGTAATCTTTGACCTGGGGTGGTACTTAGGGCAGGCATTGATGACGTGTGAGGCGCTGACTGAAATTTTCTTTGCACACACTGGGAAAAGGAAAAGGAAGTTGTAATCGGGAAGGAGGACGTGACCTCAGGATAAACATCGATGATTTGACCTTCTACCGCCATAATGTCCTGTAACTTATTCTAGGGCAAAACTCTTTCATTCCTGTCTGTTTATTGTTTGAAAAGGGGCAAAGTCTCTCTCTTTTACTACTTCCTGCTGAAAGGGGGCACCATATTGGGGTTCAGTAAGGTTGACAGGATGACAGTTGATGCCCATGCAGAAGCTGGTACCAAGTGTTTCAGCCAGGACAAGGAATTAATCATAGGTGAATGCTCACATCCTAGATTGGAGAAACAAAGAGACAAGGTGCTATGAAGAGGCAGGCCACTATCATATTTAAGGATCCAGGAGAGGTAGAAGGAAAAGTGTCTTTGTTTTAAATACGCTGTTCCATCAGGGCCACAGTGAGGTAGAATCTGAAAGGCAAGTGTGGGATTAGGAGGAGTGAAGTTATCAGAGATGATTATTCCCCCATCTGAAAGAGTAAAAGTTAAATGTGTAGGTCAGTAGGGCTTGTCTTTGGTTCAGGAGTTGAGCTGGAAAGAATAAGAAGCATGAGAAATGATGACTGGATCCTATTTGGGAAATTATAGAGTAGGGGTGGGGAGGGCCAAGGCTGTGTCACTATAAGTGACATGAGATTCTAGCCCTATAGGAGTCTCATGTTTAACTAAACAGCTGAGGGCAGAGATGACTAAGATAGTTATAGTGAAAAAATTAACTAATAGAATGTAAGGGATCAGGAACCAAATAGGATAACAAAACATGACCTAGCCTCAAAATTGTGGCTGTGGGGCCTTAGTGAGATGGAGACAGGAGATAGGAGATATGACCACTCAGACTGTTTAGAGTCAGGGGTATAGGGTTGGGAG
The DNA here is from genome assembly GCA_004027295.1 of Dolichotis patagonum. Lineage (NCBI taxonomy): Eukaryota > Metazoa > Chordata > Mammalia > Rodentia > Caviidae > Dolichotis > Dolichotis patagonum. Next base: position 9,964 of record PVJX010002891.1, read on the forward strand.
GGTACCACTTAGCTTCAGCGATGTGGAACCAGGATGGCAGTCCAGTGACCTTGACCACCATTGAAGTTCCAAGGAAGACCAGGTAGGGGCCACTCCATTTTAGTTGTAGTCCTGTTGAGAGATCTGAGGCATAAATGCTGGACCATTATCTGATGGAATACTCTGAGGTGAACCAAACCTTGGGATGATTTCCTGTAACAGAAGTTGAATAACTACATCAGCAGTCTCCCTGGTTGTGGGAAAAGCTTTTCTCTATCTTGAAAAAGTACAAACAAAGGTGAGAAGACACTTGAGAGTTTTGTGGCAGGGCATGTGTAAAATCTACCTGTCAGTCCTGATCAGGGGTCTGTCTGTGAAATTAATGAATAAGAATGGGAAGGGGGTGGTATGTGTCCCTGAGAGGTTTTACTCTAGAGATGACAGGTGTAAGTTGTTGAGACCTCAGAGTGTCTGAATCAGTCTACATAAACACAAAGGAATCCTGACAATCAGGGTGTAAGAGGGATGGTAAAAAAAAAGGCATTTTTAAGGTCTAGGACTATGAAGTAAGTGGTGGAGGGAAGGATGTGAGAGAACATAGTAAAAGGGTTTGGCACCATTGGGTGAATTGGGATAACAGCATCATTGATTACCCGAAGGTCTTGAATCAGATTATAGGACCCATTAGGCTTGAGTACTAGGAGAATGGGAGTATTGTAGGGTGAATGGGTAAGTTTAAGAAAACTATTGTCTAAAAGATACTTGATTGTAGGTTTAAGTCCCTATAAATGTTTGGGAGCTATAGGATATTGGGGAACGCAAAGAAAAATTGAAGGATCCCTGAGGTGAATTAAAATAGGCATGGCATGGGTAGTGCAGGTGGGAGTGGAAGTATCCTAAACTATGGGATCTACCAGAGAAAAAGGGAGGGGAGGGGATGGCTTTGTGGCACACTGTGAGAGTGGCCAGAGGACGAGAGTTGTGGAGAGGAAAAAGGTAAAGGAAAAGTTAAGCTTTTGAAGAAGATCCCTACCTAAAAGGGGTGTGGGACATTTGGAACTATTAGAAAGCTATGGGTAAAGAAGAGTGTAGAACCTGCATGGAATAGGCCCTGTCTGCAGGGGCTGTATAGGTCAGCTGTTAACACCCACTATAGAGACTGAGGACTTAATACAATGGCCTGAAGACTCCAGAAGAACACTATATATGGCCTCTATGTCCACAAGTACAGAGAATGTCTTACCTGAGACCTCCAGTGGAACTTGGGGCTTACCTGAGACCTCCAGTGGAACACCTTAATGGGGGGCTGTGGACCCCAAGTCCCATCAATCTTCAGCAGCAAGTAGATCAGTCAGCGATGAATGCAGTGGTGATGAGATCTCCTGTGAAGGCAAGGAGTTAGAGGATGCTTACCCACGCTCTGGCAGCTGGGACAGCCACTCTTCCAATGGCCCTTGAGATTGCAGAAGGGGCATTCTCTTGCCCAGCGTCCTTTTGGTTACACTTAAAGCAAGGTGCAGGAGGGGCTCAGGCAGCTCCACCTTGTCTTGGTTTACCTGTCTCAGAGCTCCAAGTGTCACTGCTAAAAGATCAGATTGCTATTTTTTCTTTTGATTTTTATCTCTGTTGTTGAAAGCATGAAAAGCCATATTAATAAGGTCTCCCTGTGGGATTTGGGGGCCAAGTTTAGCCTTTTGTCTTGGGATCTGACCCACAGTGGAAGGTATCTCTCTCCTCCACAGTCACAAGGCATCTGGTTCTCTGTACTGGCTATTTTGAGGCCTTAAACCTTTCTGACTGTCTATATTTTTAACTGACTTAGCTGCCTGTAGCATTTTTTTCTCTGAAGAAGTAACCCAAACTGCCATGCGGGATGATGGGCAGAGACCAATCTGACTTCTTCAGGCTAAAGGAGGTTGAAGTTATTGAATGACAGTCAGAGATATTCTGCAGATCTTTTAACTAGTGGCCCTCAGTAGATAGCAGGCATTTTCATCTTGGGTAGGTGTACAGCTTTAAGTCTAAAGGAGACAAAGGCAAAGAATTAATGAAGTATGCAGGAGTCAAATAATAGAATCAACAGGGTATTTATGAGTATAATTTAATAATGGCTTCCCATAAGGTGGATAAGGATAAGGTCCAGAGAATTTTAGAAACTGACATGTCATTCATTTGTCATACACACATTTAGGTTTTACAGTTTTATAAGTACCTCCTGTGCTGTTAGAATGCCCAATGCCATCTGATTTTTGGAGGATGGCCTGTTTGATTAATTTTACCTTTTTCTTTAGAAGAGAGATCAGCTGCGGTGTCATTTAAGGCCAGTTGAGTATAGTTAATTATGGCCCCAATATGCATCATATAACCTTTTTCTGGAAAAGATCTGGTGGATCCCAGTAAAAGGAATCTAAAAAGAATTCAGTATATTTGTTATGATGCCTTGGGGTTTGGCACCTTTTTGGCAAGAATGAACTTTTAATCAAAGTATGCATAATCAAAGTATAAAACATGTATAATCAAAGCATGAGCATTAGGGCTGACAGTTAAGTTTAGGAACTGCTTTTAGATTATAGCAATTGTAACTCATTGGCTCTTAGGTTCTTTTATTGATGGATGTTACATAAATTTTTGTTTAAAAATTATCATTTGACTGATGACCTCATTTTGATTTGATTTGAATCTCTTGGCTGGAGTACAAGAAAAAGGCAGGTGTCTGGATTTGAAAGAAAATATCATCATAAACAATCCCAATTTTATATTTGAAGGCATGAATATACCATCAGATCAGCTACAATGAATTGTCTTAGTCATATGAACTTTAGTTGGGGTGTCTCCCATAAGGCTATGGACATTATTAGGGCCTCCAATTAATGAATAAGAGCTGGTTAAAGTTACCAGGTGACCACTTCCTTATTCATTAGTTGAAGTCCTGCCCAGTATCTTCACACACCAAAGGATTTTGTTTAACCAGTTTTAGTATCATTTTGACCAGCCGGCAACCTAGGTGGAAGCATGTTTTTAAAATCTATCACCCAAATAAACCTTCATTAAATGGTCTGAAAATGCAAAATAAAAAGGAAAAAAGATTTTGGAGCCCAAAATAAAAAGGAACAGCTGTTTACAGAGCAGACAAATGGACAAACATGGACAATCTGTGTAGTATAAACAGACTGGATAAACAGACAACAGATATATAGACTGACAAATATCTTACAAACTCAGAGTGCACTTAAATATATTTGGCCAATTTGAACTATAATAAATAGACTAGTATGAACCTTTTTGTAGATTAATTAATAGAGATCTCTTGAATTAAGAATAGCAGAAAAGGAACCTAATTTATGGTTACTCTGAGATAGGTTGGCAAGGGAAAAAACAACATGAATATGAACTAGTCCCTCAGGCCCAGCCTGTTCCTGAAGCAGGAGTAGGGACTGAGGCTGAGAAGGCTGTGGAGTGGGAGGTGTAGATGGCCACCAGGCAGCCAACTGCCCAGCAGGCATCTGTGGGCAATTACCGGGTGACTGACTATAAAGTGGCTGCTCGTCACCATGTGACAGCGAAACACAAGATAGCGACTGATTACCATGAGACCAACAACTAGATGGCTGCTGCCGGTCCCATGATAAGAGACTGCAAGATGGCGACGCAGGAGTAGTGGACTAAAAGAGACATCTGATGGCATATATGGTGCATGGTGGAGGGAATTGAGAAATATGAGACTGAGAGAGAAACTAAGGGAAGGATTAGCGGACACTGGGGGTGAAGAAGCAGGAGAGGATGGTGCAGGGGGCACAGAAACCTTTGGCTGAGAAACCTGCAGGATTTGGTCTGGAAGATACAGAGGAGGAGCCATAAAGACAGGAGATGCTTCATCGAAGGGGTCTGGTGGGGAAGGAGGGAGAGTTCCTGGTGGAGCAGAGTGAGCCAGAAGTATTTGGGCCATTATACAAGACAGAGTGGGAGAAGGACACATCCTCAAAGTGAAAAAGACCTAAAAATGATGGGTTTCTGCCAACTTGCCATCATGGTGGCAAAAGCATAAATAAAATATCCACTTTTTGGTTTTTATGGCCTTCTTGATGCCAAGGTTATGAACCAGGCACCTCAGAGATGTGTTTTTCAGGGGACAGAAAATGGACCCCATGACTGAATTATAAGTGAGCTGAGAGTACAACTTCACCTCGGGACATAAGAGCTTTAGCTCCCCCCAAGGTATGTGGAAGCTGTGCTGGATCATGCCTATCAAAAGAGGTCATCGCCTGTTTTAAAAGTGTGAGGCAGAATGTCCCAACACCTGTTCTCCACCATCTCCGAAGAGTGTGGGGCCACATCCCAGGGAACAAAACTAACAGTTTTGTCTCAAGCTGTACAGCCTAAGGACTGCGAAAACTGCTGTCTCTGTCCAGGGACAGCAAGGATAGGTTTTCTAACACAAGCTTGCAAATTTTAGGAAGGGAAACAGAAAACCCCCGGTGGCAGCTCACCTATGATGCGTGAGGAAGGTCACTGTTGCGTGTGGATTAGTGGCAACAAGCAAATGGTCCTGGAGGAAAAAATAGGTGGCTCATAGGCAGGGGAGCTCAAACTAAGAGTGGCTCCCAGGAGTTAACGCACTCTGCCATCTGAGTCTTAAGGCACCATAATGTTAGATTATTCTTGCACAATAGAGAAGCAAAAGTAGAAAATGAACAGGTTTATTGAGTTGAGGACATGGAAAGGAGCACACAACCCATGGCAGCTGGGCTATCTCCTTCAACCAGAATATGGGGTATGGGACATATGTAACCGTTGACCTGGGGCGGTACTTAGGGCAGGCATTGATGACATGTGAGGAGGTGATTGGAATTTTCTTTGCATGCACTGGGAAAGGAGAAAGGAAGTTGTACTAGGGGAAGGAAGAAGTGACCTCTGGGTAAACATCCCCAATTTGGCCTTCCACTGCCATAATGTCCTATAACTTATTCTAGGGCAAAACTCTTTCAGAATCAGATAGGGTTTTTTAGTTTTTATTTTTTATTAGCACATGTTTGCATTACATAATGATTAAATTCCTTGTGGGAATTGGTAACACATCGCAATTATTTTTTTCCTTCTCTTTCCTGCCCCTCCTTTTCCTCTCCCTTCATCTCTTGATCACCTTCTCATTTGAAAAAGATTATCTACCAACTTCCTGTTATCTGTCTTTTATTTTGATCTATTACTTATTTTTATTTTGGGTTTCTCCTATAAGAGATACCATGCAATATGTAACTTGTATATCTGATTTATTTCACTTACCATTGTGATCTCAAGGCATCCATTTTCCTATAAATGACTCGTTTATCCTTTGTTATTACTACTCCATTGTGTATAAATAGCAAGTTTTCTTTATCTGCCTATTGATGTACATACAAACTGCTTTCAAGATTTAGCTATTGTGATTTTGTGCTGCTGTGTACATGAGTGTACATGTATCACTATAATATGATGGCATTAAGTCTTTTGGAAAGATACCTAGAAGAGGAGTAGCTGGTCAAATGGAATTTGAAGTTTTATTTTGAGGATTATCAATACTGATATTTATAGTGGTTGTATGTTCCTACTGATGACCTAAAAGTGTTTCCTTTTGCCCACAGCCTTGCCAGCCTTTTGTTATTATTTGGTGTTTTGATATTAGCCACTCTTTCTGGAGTAAGATAGAATTTCAGATTGAAGCGAGACTCAAACATTTCCAACAGGATTTTAAGAAGAGTTAAATGATTGGAGAATTGGGTATTTATAAGCAATTTAATAAAGAAATATTAAGATTGTTAAAAAAATGTGCAAAAGGACCATCAACTGTCACCTGTATCTTTCCTTTTGGACAAAAAGAAATTTGCATTTCTACTAGACAGAAGTCTGCTGTTTAGCATGTAATTTCACTGGATCCAGTCTCTTCATTAACACTGAGTCATACTGTATTCATTTTCCTAAATAAATGTTGGTTAGGCTTACAGTGCCCACATGCAATACTGAAAGACCATATTTCTTCCAAACTTGGTTGACCTTTTCTTAGTAGAATATTTTCTATTACATTTTTCTACATATTTTCTATTACATTCTATTTTTTACATTCATATTTTTATACATATTTTCTATTACATTCTATCCTTTATGATCCATTTTACATGATTCTGTGCTAATTTACACATAACACCCCCAAAAACGTCCAGACAGAGACAAGTTTCTTTCTCTTTGTCATGAATGAAAACCTAACAAGAATAGATGGGAAGGAAGGAGTAACTAAGGAGATCTAAGGGAGGAAAGGAAACCTCTGCAATCCATTTTCAGGGAAAACCAACATTCTATGAAATGAGAAGACTTTTTCTAATATAAATCGAAGTTCCATGGGACGCCTTAGTGTGCAACTGTGCGCAAGAACCATCCCTAGACTCAGAAGATAGGAGAGTTACAATAGAAACAGCACACAAAGCATTTATCTTCTTGCTCAGTTGTAGCGTCTCTAAAATTGAGAGAGAGCTTTTGTAAGGATTAAAAGATGGACTGTACATAAATATCTGTAAAATTGAAAAGCACTTTGGAAATCTAATAGTTGATCTATTTTCACATATTGAGAAGTAATTGAGATCATGAGTCCAATGTCTAGGTAAGTCCAGTTGATTCAGTAAGTGCCTCCTCTTTTTTATATACGGTTCATATTAAAATATACAAAAATATGATAGCTATTATTGTTAATAGACCATCCTGTAAAATGCTCTAAAATTTCTAACTTAAAGAGCACCATTCTGATAAAATGTGCCATTATTATATAAGGCGTTCCACTGGCAGAGGTTTCTAATTATGCTTTCCATGCATAAAAAATGCAGCTAGAAAAACTGATAAATGGCCAGCAGCTACTTCCCTGCTGATTACACAAAATTTCATTATAGTAGAACACTTAACAATTTAATTCCAAGCTCCCATAGGAATACTCTGTAAAATGTTTTTGCTTATGTCTCTTTTTAAACAGTGAATTCTCAGTTTAAATAAAAGGTACATCAAGCCTTTGCCAAAAGCAGAATTAAATAATTTAGTCACCAGAGATGAGCCTGAAGATGACAAGTAATGACAGAAAACTAAACACAACCAAGACATGTTCCAGTATTTTCTTCTTTTCTTATTAGAAAGACAATAATTATTAAGATGAAAATAAGGCAGTTTCACAGCAAAGGGTACTCTCCCGATCACTAAGGCATATATCATTTAATTTCCTATATATATTATAAGCATTTTTAAGGTGTCTATGTATTTTATTTATGCCTTTTTTTTACAAAGTGCTTCAGATAGTGGTAGTAATAGCTTCCTTGCTTTATATTTTATATTTTTATAATTTATATTTATATATTCTGTGTTCCTTCTTCCACCCTGCATCCTTTCTTGATGCTCCTGATTGCATGAGAGAAAACAAGGTTCCCCTGAGGCACTTAAGTGTCTTCTGCCTTCAGCACTGAGCAGGTGTGTTCTCCCATTGTTTTGTTGTTGTTGTTGTTGTTGTTGTGTTTTTTGTTTGATTTTTTGGTACCAGAGATTGAACTCATGACCTTGTGCTTGCCAGGCAGGCACTTAGGCTGCTGAGCTAAATCCCTGGCGCCTCCCATTGTCAATTGGAAGAGCAAACGCCAACCCCAGGCTCTGAGAAGTCAACAGGCAGCACAGGGTGCCAAGGCCTAAGGAGGAGGTCTCAGTCTGATAATGAGCAATAGGAAAGCCTCAGCCAGTGGCATATCAAAGGGCATTTATTCCCACCTTTCAACAATGAATCCAAAAGATTTACATGCCATTAACATCTCAGGGGTCTTCCTTTTGTTCCTTCCTCATGTGACTTACAGGAACACCATTTTGGACACTGTTTCCATTTGCTAAATACTGACCATCTTATTCCCTTCTTTTCCAAAAATCCTGAAGAATGGTCAGTTATTTCAGTCATACCTGGAAGTACTCCTGTCTCTCACTCCTGCTGAGATGTTCCAGCACTCTGCTGCCCTCACCTTTTGGTCACACTAAGCCCTTCACTTCTCTTCCCTCTGCAGGCACAACACACACCACACAAGTTCCTTCCTATGCACATGGACAGCACTTAGGGTAGAGAAAGGAAGGGATTGAAGCCAGATCAACCAGTAGTTGGATCCTGTGCTTATCAGCTACATCGCCTTTACAAGTCTACTCACTTCTCAGACCTGTGCAGCCTACTCTGAGAACAGATACACCCCTCCCCACACAGGATTTGTGGTTGAAAGAGAGCCTCCAACACAGCATTCACACTGCCTGTCCCTGTTGAAGGCCCCTCATAAGACCAGGCTGCTACATGCCTAGTGCTCCTGGAATTCACTCTTCCTTTCCTTTTGCTTCTTTCAAACATTTCCTTTTTTTTTTTTATGTTAAATTCGCATCTGCCTGTTGGGCAAGACTACGTAACACTTGGGAAAAAAGGCTAAAGAGATAAAAACAATGAAGAAGTTTTACCCTGTTTCATAAACATGTAAGGGCCTTATAATATAATAACTTTTGTCTATAACACCCCCCCTACCTTCCATTTCTTACATCCACTTGTACTCTTTGAAGGCCAAACTCAGATTCTTTTCATTATATTAAAATTGTATTTGTTTATCACAGCTGCTGATAACTTCTCTCACCTAATTTTAAAATGTTATTTATTTATTTATGTTTGTTATGTTGACTTCTCTCATTTAGCATAGATATGTCTCACTGTTCTTATTTAACTGATCCAAAGAGCGGTCCTCTACCAATGTTTTGCAACCTGAGAATTAGAAAAATATATTTAAATTGTTAACTAACACCTAGACAGAAAAACATTAGATATAATCCTACATATGTGTAGCATCCTGCTACTATTTTGCCATCACTGAATACTATAAAATGAAATAATTTCACAATGATTTTCTTCTTCAGTCTTTTGTTGACTCCCAACTTGCCCAGGGTGCCAAAAATTCAACAAATGAAAAAAAAAATGATTATTTTCCTTGAATACACTCCTGTTTTCATTGGTTGTTAGCAATTCCAAGGGCTGGAGACTTGGGCAAGATTCCAATCAGAAGATTATGGGGAAACTTCCCATGTCCTCACTGAGTTTGAGAGTCCTCTTTTCTTACCGTTTGGAAGTTTCAGATGAAGCTTTTTCAAGGTTCCCATACTCTATGTTTAAAGTTAGACCAGCCCTCACAATAAGAACTTTTTTGAAATTTTAGAAATTTAGTAAAAGAAAGCCACTCACTGATTTCATTCCAGTCAAATTTCCCACAGGATGCACAGGAGAGTTACAGATCACATTTTATGTCATTTGGTGAAAATGCAAATAATCTATGCTTTAAAATAAGATAAATTTCCCTATTTTGACAACTGGGTCTTGGGTTAAAATCTGACACTTTATCACAGGTTATTGCTTTATTTCTTAAAAACTTTTGGTGAATCGCCTTTATGAAACACCAGGAGCATATTTGTAAGTTTTAGTTTCTTAATTGCCAAAAATTGTGCCTTATGTTTAAGGAGAAGAGTTAGTTGGCACAGAATGTGTGTGTATGCAATATGTATATATGTTTTAAATTGAACTAGAAGTACTAATCTTAGTACTAATCTAGAAGATTAGTACCTTGATATTACTATGCTTGCTTCCATTTCCAAATTACAATTTTGCAAGCAAAACTGACTTGCTGCTTTCACAATATCATTGACTTTGGGCAAGAAAACTCATACGTATGTCCTGAGGGAGAAAAGTGGAAAGCATGTCTTTCTTTTAACATCCATCTCTGTTTTAGCATAAATCTATGATTTTATTGTAATTATTCTTTTTAAAAAAGACAAAACGTGAATGATTTCTCTTGTAATAAAGCATCCTGATTTAATTGTTTTTAGTGTTTTTTTCTGGTTTCTGACTTCAGTTGTAGTCTTCCTGACAAGCCCCTATTTCCTGATTCCCACGCTCCTGCAACATGTCTTGTAGGTTGACAAGAAGACATGAAAAGACTGATGAAAAACTGCCTCACGCCTCTAGACTCAGCATCTTACTTCAGCACTTACTCAATACTTATTTATTGAATGGCAACCTAATTTTCCCTTTAATACAAGAGTTGATGTGGGGCAAAAGGCAGTGGACCTGAGGCTGCGACACACATTGACAGCATGGGGCTAGGGAACAGGGACCTCAGAGGCCAGCAGCAGGCCAGGAGGTGCAGAGAGGACAAAGATGGACGTTGCTCCACCACAGTGGTCTGGGGAGCCACGGGGCACTAAGTAGCCACCTAGCACCACTGGATTTGTTAGGGGCATGAGGTTGCAGCTTCACTCTTCTTTTATTCTTCTTTGATCTCATACACCTTGCACAGCTCTTGATGTGGAGACATTGAAAAATGCTATAATAAACACTGTTAATAAAAACAGAAATAACATTCTCTGAATGCAAAATGGAATTCATTGATACCTTTTCACCTCTGAAATACTTTTAGGTATTACCAGCATGATTTTGAAGTTGATTCTCTCGTTTGACAGAAGACATGTTCATATCAAACAGTAAGGCTATGTGCAGAATCATTACTGAAAGTAATGTTATCCATCTGTTTATTTTTAATGTTCAGTTGTGTGGCAGTGACTCAGTGTTCAGTAAAATACATGGTGATACAGACACATAACAACTTTTGAAACTTCTATTTTGGGAGCAAGATAGGATTTCTAATCAGTGCTCTACCTTTTAAAGTCATTGAATTGATGCTTATGTATTTAGGGAAAAAAGAAAAGAGGAAAAGGAATTGATTTCTTGAGAGATTGAAAGTGAACAGTGATTAAGTGCAGGACATAAAATTATCATTTATGATTGGTTCACTTCAATTAATTCCATCTATCTATCCCTTAATTGATTTACTCAATCAACTGGCATTTATTATAAAACCTATTTTGTGTCAGGCTTTGTGCAACACCCTGAGGGGCCAGGGATCAAAGACACCATCAAAGAATTCAGTCTGTGGTAGAAGACTGTGGTAGAAGACAGATGTAACTGTAGCACCCAGGGGCAGCAGAGCTTCATGCTAGCAAATTACAGGGGAACTGGCAACATAGAGAGCGGGCAAGTGGTGGGGGGTACAGGGTTAAGCAATGGGCCTCACAGTGACCAAAACAGTCTCTGGAAATTGGAGATGTTCTCTGCCCTCAGGGGGCTTACAGTTTTTATTTCTCCTAGCTTTAATACATAATTTTTGACAGTTAACTGTGAAGATGTTTGTAGCTCTGAGAAACCTTGGTGAAATTTCTGGTGAAAAAGACTGGGGATGTAATCTTAGGCCTGATTCCAGTATTGTCATTCCCTACTGCAGAGAATTTCAGCACTATCATGATTTTTACTTAATGCCACATTCACAAGTCTTCTACAGGAAGAAAATCCAACTAGTGAAGGCTAAGTTTGGTGACATGACACGTTCATAATATTTTCTATGTTATCTGTGAAATGCTGTAAACCTGTTTGTCCCAAGAAAACTCTTGCATTCCTGTCTTAATTAAATCTTTCAAACCAAGCAATTTTCTGCAGGCTATAATCCATTCATTCAGGTGTAAAAGGCCGGAACCTATTTACATATTCACAACCCTGATAGCTGTGTCTGGAATAAAATAAATTTATTTCTGAGTTGTCTGGGTTCTGCAGATATTGCAATTACTATTGTGTATTCAAGCTTTCTCCTGAAGGATTCATTATTTAGGTCAGTTATGAAAAATACTAGAAATATGAAAATAGATTGTAAGCTCTTGGGGGCAAAGACCACATTTTGATTTTGGTTTTCTTTATTGCTCAGAAAGTGCTGTGTGTGCCTACACTCCTTATAAATATGTAAATAAAAATAACATGATTAGCCAAACTAGAAAAAAGGAAAGAGACTCTTTCTTGTAAAAGGAACTTTATGTGCTAAAATAACTGGACTTTAGTAAATGCAGCCACTGGGGAAAGAATGTTCTGGATTATGTAGCTCTAGGATTATTTTCTTAGGCTCATCACAATGGGAATAATATTTGTTTGAAGTTATAGCAATGATCTAAGATAAAAAGTCTCCACATACACACCGGTAATTCAGTACCTGGTAAAAAGAGTGATTATAGTACCAAGTTACCTTATCAGTCACTAGAGGTTGGGGAATGAATGGCAGAATGCTGAGGAAAGAAAAGAGGCCAACAAGTAGAATTCTGAGAAGGATAAAACAGGCAAATGACTCAGCTTATATTTGAGGGGCCCTCTGAGGAACACCTTCCTTCAGAGGAAACATGGTGTGAGAGAGTTCTGGGAATTACTTTAAAAGAAAAAAAAAAAAAAATATATATATATATATATATATATATATATATATATATAAAGCAAACCATAGAGATAACTATACTGATGAAAAGATAAGGGACCCATATGAGTCCACCATCTGTAAAGCATAGTCTGTTTTTATGATCTGAAATGCAAAAAGCAATTACCTGCTGGATAGAACAAGGCCAGATCAGCAAGGACAGAGTAAGGGAACAGCAGAAGCCTGTGGGGCAGTCAGGGAGGCCGAGACACAAAATGAGTTCCAATTAGAGCAGGTCACCAAGGAGGACAAAAAAAACCCTTTCATAACACGTTTGAAACAAGAGCACGGTAAAAAGAATCGCACATTCCTCTTAATAAGAGGGGAAATAACTCAAGATGGAGAAACTTTAGGGTTTATATGTGTTTATTTTTAGATTATGGGAAAGGAAAACAAATCACCAATAAGGGACAGACTGTAGCCCCCCCAATCTGAGGCTCAGAGATAGTTATTAAAGGAAAGATCAAGCAATTAAAACTTCACTCATCATAGACACATTCAATAAGAGATTTCCTGCAGGGATGTGTGGAATGGATAGGAATCTGCTTTCTGAAGACTCTTCTTTTCTGTGATCCTTACGGATACAGAGCCACCAGGGGTTGGATGAAATTTCACAAATTAGTCCTCAGAGGCTTCTCTGCAATGCCTGCCCTTTTATATAAAAGTGCTGGAAATGAAATTATTATAACTAATTTTAAATATAAGACATGTTGGAGGTAATATCATTTAAGCATATTTTAATACTTAAATATTGCACCATTTCTTCCCAAGGCAAGCAACCATGCTTTGACTCATAGCAAATACTGGTATGTCAATAGAAAATTAGATTAAATAACTTCAGTTCAGAAAATTATTTCACTATAAGCCAAAGATTAACTTTGTCAGTGTTTACATTTACTTTATTAATCATTTTTCAAGTAGTACTAAACAAGGATAAGGTTAATTATATACTATACTATCTAGAAATACCAAGCATCTAAACATGATGTATTGGGTAGATATCCCTAGTCCCTTCGATATTAACTCATTTCAGTAGTATTTATCATGCCTTTCATAAGGACATCTAACCACTTTACTGATCAGATAAACTAGTGTGATGATAATAATATGAAATGATATTTTTTCCAAACAAACTTAGGGGCTGGGGATTTAGCTCAGTGGCATAAGCACCTTCCTGGCAAGCATGAGATCATGAGTTTGATCCCCAGTACCAAACCAAATAAAACAAAACAAAAAAGGCTTTTAAATCAGATTTTTGTGTCTACCTTTAATAGTGTCTTAACTGCAAGAGTTTAAAGAATATGGTGCTAGTAGTGAGGACCAGAACCACTTGGTTATACTACCTGCTAGTTGTGTGACCTCAGGAAAAGTATGTAACCATTTATACATCATTCTACATCTATAAAATGCAAAGTGAAAATGTACCTACTTCAAATGATTATTATGCAGATCAATTAAAACTGCCTCATACAAATGAAACACCCAGTAAGCATTAGCATTATTTTACCAGTTAAAATTTATGTTTCTTTTAGTCATGCTTAGTTTTCAGATACTCAATTCAGTCTTTTCTTAAACTTTCATCCCCTCTCCTTTCTGTAGTTTAGTTTTGATGCTAAGTTTGAAAGAAATGCTGTAAAGAAATAGGCAAGTTCTTTGTCAAGCCACTTGAAGTTCTAACTCATATTGAGGCAGGCATTTAGCTTATGGTAGAAAAGGCAAGCATCTCAGGAGGAGGCCAGATTTGAGGCTCCTCCACGTAGATGGAATGGAGACCATAAGTAATGGGAGAAATTAAATCTATATGGCCCTCATCTGGCCTTCTATGAAATATATATGTCCTAGGATGGGTTGGTGTAGGAAGTCATCAAAGCGAAACTCCCTAATGTAAACTCTGACTCTTTGATATTTCCCTTACCTCTTGCTAACCAGGCAGCCCCATACCTAATCTGCTGTAATGGCAACCAGTGGCACTGGAGAGACACTGACAAGACAACCAGGATGCTATTTCCTGGAATTTTTTCAGTTCTCATGTTCTGGCCCTGAAAAAATGTTAAGAAAGCAGAGACTACTCTCTACCACCCTCAGCCTTCTGATCATTAGGATTAGTGATGGCCAGTATGTACACATACTACTGCCCCAACCTCTTAATAAGCTCTGGCCGTAGTTGTTGGCCAGATTTCAATGTATGCAACACCAGATAATCAATGTATCTTTGCTTTCAGCTTTGGGGCTTGTTATCAGTTCTAGGCAACATGAAATGCTTCTCATGACCTTGTTGCAAATGTACAACAGTTAAGCCCAAGGCTTCTCATTGTAGACTTTTATCTTCAGAGTCTTTAGACTTTTATCTCTGAGTTCTAACAGACTTTTTATCATTAAGAACATCAATTAAGAACATGAAGAGATGAGTCTTATATATCTGATTTATCTCCTTTTTGCTGTCCACCTTTCAATATCATATATGAAATTCATTTTTAATTATTGACATCTTGGGAATCCCCATTATAAACAAGTCATGCAATTTCAAAGATTACAATCCATTAAAGTTTTCCCAAGCCTATACATGTGATTTAACTCTATAAAATATGCAGTAATAACAGGTATTTTGAAAACATATTTACTTATTGCATTCACAGGCAAAAAGAGCAAAGCTAAGAAGAGTCCAATCATTGGTTCCACATTGCCATACTGGCCACAGATCTCCTCTTCTGTTTGGAGCCCTCAATGAATGTTGTGATTGGCTCCTCCTGTATCACAAATTCAGTGAGAGATGGAATAACAATGAATTCAAGATCATGATCATTACATAATGGCAGAAATACAATCTTGTCTTAGTCACTTTGTTCATAGCTGAGACACAATCCCTTAAACCCACAATATAAAGGAGAAGGGATTACATGTATAGACCACAGTAAACTGGCTCCAAGACAGAAGCCACATGGCAGAAGGGCAGAGTGGAGAAAAGCAGCTCACATCCTGGCAGCCAGGAAGCAGAGAGAGCAAAGGGGAGAGTCAAAGAGGAAGACATAACCATCCCTCCTCTTGTAACAGCACAGTCTGCTTCGAAATTCATTAGCAAATGAATTCACTGATGAAATAGACCCTGTGAGCCAACCACCTTCCTAAAGCTGTGAGCCTGTGAGTTTTAACTGACATTCTAGACCTAAACCGCAACAAATGTCATTTGTGATAGCTCAAGAAATCAGATGCAAACTTTTCATAAAAGTTCATCTTTGATCTTTGGTATGGCTGGATGTAGACTGTTTTCCAGTGGTGTCTCTCCCCCAGGCTATTACCCTTGAAACAAGATGTTTTATCATTACTTGCTTACTTTATCCCAAGATTCATGTGTAGACAGTGAGTTTTCACACTGTCTTATGTTTAATAGCCCTAACAGTATGTTTTTGGTTCTTTACTTACATGTTTTAACTAAGGAAAAAGTACTCAGAGGGAAGTTATTCAATGCAGACTGAAAACTGCTTCAACTTTCATATCACAACTTCCAATACTCAGTAATCAAATGGAAAATTTTAGAAAGTCTTCTTAATAAAATATTGCCATTTCTCTGGGTATACTTCCCTATTGTTAGCTCATTACATCAACTTTACCTTTGATTTTGTGTGTTAGTAATGTCTCCACTTAAGTCTGATATGAGAAAACTGATAAATAACACTTCAACCGTGAAGGACTGATGTCATTAAAGATTTTATTACATATATATTTTTCTTGTTATATATTGATAATCTGACCTTGCCATCTTAAGAATGACTCTGAGATGACATCGATGGAATTGTTCCTGTGGATGAAAGTCAGATCTAACACAATTACAACATCCAGAGGCAGAGAAGCGTTAAGCCATGTCAGATGACCCCAGATAAGGAACTGCCATTCTGAGATTCTCTAGGTCAGAAAACCATTCTGTTTTCCTGGGCCTCAGCCCAAAATGTAATTCAGGAGTTCTTTTCCATAGCTGTTGTTATTGCTGGATCTCAGTCTAAATTGGTCCTGTATTGTAACATCCAGACTCCCAAATAAAATTCATAGTGCTTTAATAATAGCATTTATTCAGTGTTTACTGTGTGAGAAGCATTATGCTAAATACTTCCTACACACTATCATATAATCCTATCAAAAACCATTTGAAGTAATATTTTATATATGAAAAAGTTGAATGTTAAACAAATAAGTGTTTTCCTCAAAGCCTGAAATTTATGTATGCTGGGATGAGAATTTGAATCTAGATTTTTCTGGCTTTTGATTCCACACTTTTAACTATGATGCTGCTTTAAAACTAGGCAATATCTTTTTATCAGGTAAGTCATTTGTTAAGATTGGCATGATAAAGTTGAAATTCTCAGTGGTATGTTTTAGGTTTATTTATGATGGCATCTCCCCAATAGCTACTAAACATGCATTTTTGGATTTGAATTCTTTTTCACCCACTGGAATTCCAGAGTTTCTCATAGAATGAATTGCCAACCTTATGATTTATCAATTATTTAATTGCTTCTATTTTCTTCTGTTTAACTTCAGTTTTATTTCTTCTATCATCATTTTCTATTATATTGTTTATTTTTGTTCTTTAGAGTTCATTTCACCCCCAAACTTAGTAAATACCTGTGTCAGGTAGTGTTGTAAGCTTCAAAGACTTTTCATTAAATGATTTATGATAATCTGAAAATGGTATTTTTCTGTTGTTGATAGGATAATGAAAATGGAAAGAAATTTCTAGGAAAGTGCCAATTTATCTTTTAAGAGAAGTGTTGAACCCTTTTATTATCCCGGAACATGTGTTGTTGACACTATTATTAATAACAAGTGATGCCACTCACTGTTATTCAGTAGGTGCTGAGTTCATGTGGAATATGCAAAGTGATTGTTATTTTAGGGCTTCACTTTTTTTTTCAGTGAATATGTGCTCATTTGTGATGCACCAGCTACTTCACTGCAAAACAAAAATCAAATGGTTCAAGTATGACTGCAACAAATCAAAGACAGAAAGAAAGAATGGAGGGTAAAGAATTACATTTTTTAGTGGTACTCTGCCAGCTACAAATAATCAGATTTTATCCCTTTCTAGCCCTCCCCATATTCCTGAAGGAACCTAAAACCTTGATGCTAAACACACTGTGTTTGAGCTAATCCTTACCTTTTAATATCTAGGCATGTTATAATTTGCTTTAGATTAGTCATGTCATCATTTTGCAGCATGAATTTTCTAGAAAAAAAAAACCCTCCCATTGGAGTAATTGTTTTATGTTTATTAAACAACTTACAGATTGTGTGTGTTGTTTTTTGCTTAGCACACGTGTCATAGAGGGAGTTTCCAACACACAATGAGACCAAGCACAGTAAAAAGCTGGAGATGATCAGTAGGAGTTATGTTTGGAGGCTTGGTTGAGCAAATTTTAACAGCTGTCTTTCTGAGAGGCTATACATAACTTTGAATATACATACTACTGTGCAAACAAGTCTCTAAAAGAGGTTTATGAGTCTTTGCTATGAATGTTTCTGTCTCTTCTAAAATTCTTAGGGAGAAATCCTATACCCAAGGTGATGGACTTTTGAGAGAATGGATTCTGCTCTCATGAATGGATTGAATGCCCTTAAAAAGGAAATACTAGACAGCTACATTGCCCCTCTCATCACGTGAGGACATGGTGAGAAGGAACCACTTATAAATCAGGATACAGACCCTCCCTGGCCACCAAATCTGCTGGTGATTGCTTGGAGACCTGTTGTCTCTAGAATTGTGAGAAACAAATTTCTACTGTTATTCAGCATCCCACAAAGTCTAAGCCAGTGAGAATGCGCCTTCTTAGTATTTGGCTACCAACACCTCCTTTCTTAGAGAGCAGGAACAGAGATGAGAATTCCTAATCATACTCTGTGGAAAAAGAAATGCCATTCTAGAAATAAAATTTGAGTGGCTCCCACCTATTTGGGCACAAAATACCATGTTCTCTCAGAAACCATGAATTATTAATAAATATTTTCCATATATTTTGAAGGGGGAATAATTTTTACAACCATTTTAAATAATAAGTTGGCCATATATATGAAAAACTGTTAAAGTATTCATGCCCTTTAATCCAGTAATTCCGCTCAGAAAATGTATCCTGAAGAAAAAAATCTAAAAATCAGAACCAGATGCATGATTTTATTTTAGTAAAGCATATTTTAACAATGCATTGTGGTATCAGAAACACCTTAAGTGGTCAAAGAAAAGTAAGAAAGTTATACTACATTAAATATGAAGTATGCAGTTGTCATTTAAAGTGATGAAAAATTGCAACAATCTGAAGATCTTAAGGATATGTCAATAAAAAGCAAAATACAAAATTAATAGACAATAATTTTTTATGACAAAAGAGGCTAAGGGAAGTCTTGTCATGGAAACTAGAAAAATGTTGCCAGGTGTGGCAGCGCACATCTTTAATCCCAGTCACCAAGGCTGAGGCAGAAGCATCAAAAGTTCAAGGCAAGTGTGGGCAATACTGTGAGATTCTGTCTCAAAAACAAATAAAAAGGGTTTGAGGATGTAAGTCAGGGTTAGAGTGCTTGCTTAGCATTTGCAAAAAAATAAAAAGGAAAAAAGAAAATGTAAAAATGTTAATAGTAATTATGTTTTCTCTTGTTTTACTTACTGTTAGGTTTATGCATGACTTTTTTGTCCTTGTTCTATTTTCCAACTTAAGCAACACAGTTATTTAATATTACAATAGCAGTTTAAATATACTTTTGCTAAAATAAAGACAAATCAAACAACTATCTTTTTTTACATTGAAGCCTAGACTTGAATGAGCCTGATTTGTTAATACTACTTATGACAAATAAGGCTCATCCTTTTACCAAAATGTAGATGGCCTGGTTCCAAAGATGAGGGAATTCTAATAAGCCATTACTCTTGCACAGACCTTCACTAATAGAATGGGCAAATTTTAGTATAAAATTTCAAATATTTGTGGACTCTAAATATGTGATCTGCGACACTGGTTTTTGTACTCTTCATGACTGATCAGGTAATGAAATGCAAAATGAAGAAAGACTGACACAAACATTTCTGTTTTATTTCATTTATTTAGCTCTTTTTAAACAAGCCCACAGAGGATTTCTTCAGTGCCAAAGCTTATTTCACATGGAATTTTTAACACATTATTATTGGAATGAAAGAGGAAACAAATCAATGATAAATATCCTGTAGATGGAACACATTTGATTTCAATTTGTATGAAATTGTTAGTTATTAAATGCATTGTGAAGCTCTTCACTATCTGTTTAAATGCATCACACTCTTGACTGCTGAACAGGTGCCTCTGAATTTTCTGATCCTTATTGAGAACTTTTTCCACAGTATATGAATTGTCATTGAAACATGCACCCCAGAAGAAATTTCCAAAATATATACACATCCAATCTGGCATCAAAAATTTTTCTTTAAATGGGCTTGGCTTTGGAAACTGTAAGAGAACAAGATGAGTCATGTGTGGTAGTTACAAAAGGCTTTCTCTTGGCTTAGTGCCCTAGGAATGTTTCCTTATATAGAACTTGTTTAAATCTGAAAATGAAAATTGAAGTAGGCTAACTAATATACTTTTGTTATATAGTATATTCTCCACCTGTTTGTACAGAACTCTTTTCAGGAATTTCAAAGTGACCTGGACTGTATTTTGTAATTTCAAATTTCCCTGTCTAAAGATAGAACAATTTTGGTGGGGTTAGGCCTCTGGAGAAATTAGGTATGTAATACTGAGGTATAATATAGACTATATTTAATTGCAAATTAACAAAGAAAATACTAAACAATTAGTGGCTTTTTTGTCTTCAATTAAACAGGTCTGGAGAAAACGTAAGAGAATAGCAAAGTGGCTCAAGAATGTCTTCAAATGCCAGGATAAAAAAAAAAAAACAGGACACTGACCCACCCTAGTCCATAGAATGTCCACTTGTATTTCATACATTTCACCTGTAGTTTCAAAGTGGCTTTCTCAACTCCATATGCTGCCTCTCTGTCGATATGGGGTGAAGAAGGAAGTAGAACAAGTCAATGCACGTCCCAGGAAGCACCTCCAGAAAGGCTCTGCATGCTCCTGTTTACGTTCTATAGACTGTGCCTGTGACACATAGCCACCACTTGCTGAAACAAAGCTTCAGGTCTACTTCCGAATTAGACACTTCAGTGTCTCCTGAAGTTATGAACTTTGCTCTCATCAGTCAAATATTTTGCGCAGTTACACAGAATTCCTGTGGGAAAAAGAGGCAGCCAGGATCACATGATTGCTGCAAGCCTCAACGGTAAACACTCACCACTAATAAATCAAAACCAAAGCACGAGAAAGAAATTATTAGGACAATAATACTATGGAATTAAAATATGTGATAGTATGGATTTCTTCACGTTAGATATAAGAAATTCTTTATTGCTACAGTAGAGTATAAAAATAAGCATAGCTGTGACCTCTGGCTTTCCATGAAGAGGGAAATTATGCTTGATCTTTGTTTTTCTAATTACTAAGTCATGACAGAAAGATTGATCTTCTGTATGTTCATAGAAAAAATTTGATGTTATGGAAGGAGACAAGCAAATAGGCTACCAAGGTAACTGGAATGGTTGAAGACGTGTCCCAAAGTGTAGATTTTGTCTCTCTCTTTCTCTTTGCATGTCTCTATCTTTCTCTCTCTCAATGTGTCTCTCTCTGTCAATGTCTCTCTCTCTCTCTCTCTCTCGTGTATGTATGTGTGTGAGTGTACTAAAGAGAAACTTCACATGAGAGAATATTAGGGGTGAAACTTCGTCTGTGAGTACCATCATTTGATACAGAAGGCCATTTTAGCATCGGGAAATGAAACCATGCAAGCTATAATCTCTGAATTAAAAAAATGTCCTTAAGATGAAGAGAAGTTAAACGTCACAGTGGAAAAATGCATCTCTCTCAGCACAAATGAGTGTAAAGACTTGGTCAGAGATGAGCACTGGTTCATAGAAGGATGTTCAAGGAATATTGTAAAGAATTTTTTCATATCTGGGATTTTCTCAGTTTTCTCATCTTCCATAAGTATATGAGAATCACCGTATTTTTTGTAACTGCTATGTGTTGCCAACCAACTGCCAGCCACATATATATTATGATTTGTTACATGTGGCAAAATATTTATCTTACATTGTCTGAAATAATTGCTTTGGATTAAGGCTGAAATGCAAATATTCTAAACATGTGCCATTCTTTCGCTCCATTGTATGACTATTGCTAACTTACTATTCACTGTAGTTTTTACTGTGGGGCTAGAGGTCACATCAGATCGTCTCTCAACATAACGCTTAGGAAGAAGCTTTCAATCCATCAGAGCTGGCACATTAAATCTCTCTGTCTTTCTTGATTTAGGAATTATCCCCAGAAGGCCTTTGTTAAATGTGTGTTTTATGTGAAAGGGGAAACTTATTGACACATCATTTCAGAATAACCGGCTGTTACATGGTAGAGAGAAGTGTACTGTGGGAATAAAATAGAAATCAATTATATCTTAAAGGCCATGGGAGCAAAGGGCCAGGAATGGCAGAGAGCCTTCTGCAGAGTAGCACAAGGGCAACTTCCAAGTGGAGCATATTATCAAAAGCACTAGTGTTGAGTTCCTATAGTTTTTCTGCTCAAAAGCTTCCCAAACCTTCTCATGTACTTAGAAAATTTTGTGAAACCTCATCAATTTGGATTTCCAGCAAAGACTCCAGCAAATCTGTCACTGATGCTAGACATTGATCTATTTTTTGTCTCTGGCCTTTGCTGTGACTGTTCTTAGGCCTGTGTGCTTAAAAATCCCAGGTAACTGCATATAAGTAAAACTAATGCATGAGTATTGTGGACATTTGGAAATGCTTATTATCTCTCAAGTATTATCTCTTCCATAAATTCTTTCTAGAAATCATTTACTGTTGTTTCCTCCCCTCCCAAAAAAGATCTAGGATTCATTTACTGAAAAAGCAGAAATATGCCATAAGGCAAAATTTCATAAGGGCTTTCATAAGGAGCATTCTTGGAATTAGAACTAATCACAGTATTAAATCGAACAAGTTGGAAATGTTTGAACTGTGATAATACAAGATTCTAAAATATATTTATTCTAATTTGGGAGGTAGGATGATGGGGCTCAATCCTGAACCTAGAGCATGCTGTATGAGTGCTCCTCCACTGAGCTGTATTCCAGACCCTGTAATTATAATTTTACTTTCAATAATCTACTTAAGCAAAAATAATAATAATAAAAAGATATTACAGGCATGAACAGTGATCATCAATAATTTTACCATTCTAAAAAATTACTTCAGCAGTGTTGCATTTCCTTCCAGACTGTTTCCTTTGGTGGGGGTGTTCTGTGCTTTCTTATACATTTGCATTTTATTAATTCAATAGATATTTATTGTGTTAGTTCTACATGGAAGGCACACTATCCTAGATGACTATGAAATTACAATTTCACATTGTGTGACTTTCTTCATAAACATGCATACATATGGCTTCATAGTTTTTGAAATCTCTTTCAATATTAATGAACACAGATTTATATAACATTAGCGGTAAATTATAAGTATTTTTTAATGAATGAAAGACCATGCATTTCTTACAGCATTTCCTTCTTACTGACATAACATTTTACAAAAATTTAGATATCTGTTGTGTTAGTGAGCTTTACTGTTCCTGGAACACAATATTCAACATCTATACCCTAAAGGAGAGGTTTAATTTGGTTCATGGTTTCAGGAGAGCAAATCCGTGGTCACCTGGCTCCAAGGCAGACAACATCATGATAGAAGAGCAGGGCAGATCAAAGCTGCTTAGCTCATGGCAGCTAGAGAGCAAAGCAGGGGACATCACCAGAGAAGAAGCAAGTGATGAGAGAAAGATTCTAAAATCGTGCCTTCATTCCCACCCAGAAAAGCACAGAAGTTTCCTTTAGAAATACCCTATGTGGTTGCCCAACCAATCAAGTTGTCAGTTAAGCCTAACCATCACAACTATTTTTACTTTCATCTTCAACACATTAAAAAAAAAGGCGTTGCTTCATTTTACTTTACAGGTAGCACTGTATATTTTGAATTAAATTATATTTTATGGAACAAACTCTGTTGCATCACTATTGTTTTAATTTTCTTTTTCTTGTTATATAATGAAGATAATTTTTAAAATATTTATCAAACATGGGAATTTCCTTGTATTGTTTTTTCTGATTTATCCTTATTTTGTGGTTTTCTTACTGATAAATGTATTGTCTTCTGTAAAAATTGGAATCTGTTATTTATAAGTATTTTCAAAAACTAGTTCATTCTTTCATTTTATTCTGTTTCTATAACATGAAGTACTTAGAAAATTTTATAAGCAGAATGCTATTCTTTGTGATGTTTCTCTTACTTTTTATTGTGAAAACACTTCCTCTTTTCTGAGATTTGATTAAAATTCCATGTTAGCTTTTCAGTAGTTTTAAAACACATTTAACTCTAATCCACCCAACTCTGAATTGGTAAATGATGTGAGATGAGGCTGTAAATGGATTTGCTCAAAGATTGATAATCCTTTATTTAAACACAATTTATTAAATAATTTCAATTCTCTTGTGATTTGTGATGTTCTACTTATGATTCACATTTTACAGAGAATACGTACTTTCTGATTCAAAGTATTATTTTAGTTTTAAATTTAAAAAATCTAAACACTTCCTTAAAAATGAAAATTATTATGATATTCATTTATAATGGTACGTGTAGGAGACACTTGGAAATAGCTTTCTGAAGAGAGAACATTGAAATCATTGTTACAGTATCAAGTGCAGGGTATGCTTGCAATGTTTACTTTGCAGGTAGAACTTTTAAACCAGAATTTAAATGACAGGTTCACTCTAGTTATGCAAGACTGTTTTCGGTAACCTAAAGGACTAAAATTATAAGCATGTGTACATAACATAAATAATTAGCTGGAAAGATATTAGCAATAGTATTATTTATAATAGTAAAAAAGAAGAGACCAACCTCCTTTAACATGGCACTTCATTATAATTATTAAAGCTGATTGCAGAACAGCCATAGTCTGGAAATAGTCTGCAATATTAATTTATAAACAATAAAATGTGATCTCTTA
Source organism: Dolichotis patagonum (assembly GCA_004027295.1). NCBI lineage: Eukaryota > Metazoa > Chordata > Mammalia > Rodentia > Caviidae > Dolichotis > Dolichotis patagonum. Next base: position 34,418 of record PVJX010002891.1, read on the forward strand.
TTAATTAAATAATATGTACACAGAATTATATCTCAATTATTACTCTCTGTATGGTGCAAAGCAGAGACCCAATACCTGAAGGGCAGCCAGGGCACAATCATGAAGATTAGCTGTTCCCTTCCTGTGGATGTAGCGCACATCTGCACAAACACGCTAGGATTAAGCAGCTCTTTGCTCTGTTTCTCTCCTAAATTCTCTCTGATTCCTCACTATATACAGACAGCTGGTATTAGGTGATATTGATTTGAGGAGGTTGGCTAACAGCTTCAGACTATTTTCTTAGGGTACTGGGTTTTTTTTGTTCAGATAGGAAAATCAAGTTTTTGCAAAAAATGCTGCTCCATTGATTTTCTTTGCCTCTGCCATTAACGATATTTGTATATAATTAGAATACATAGATAATATATATTCTAATACATATTATATATAATACATATATTATATATGTATTACAATATTTATCTGTAAAAACTCAGCATCCTCTTCAATATATTTTAAAACATCATGCTTTTAATTTCTAAACTCTGTGCAAGAAAGGGAAATGGTGGATCCTAGGAAAACATTGTGTAGGGAAGATGGCTAAAGTATCCATTTAAAATTCATTTTTTGCCCCTTTACTTTTTCTTTTTGGTACTGTGTGGCCACTGTCTGCAGGATTGTGGAATTGGATGAGGGCACTAGATGTAATTTGTTTTCCTTTGTAAATTCTCTGCTCATAAAAACTTGTGGTTTTATATTTTGGCTTTGTTGACCATTAGAGGTATTGATAATACTATATTTTATCAAATAAAATGCTGTTCTTAGAGAAAATACATAAACATTGTAATTTTTAAAATGATGAGTAGTTCTCCAGAACTTTTCCAATGGCAAAAGCCCTTATGCATGATAAAGAAAATGCATAATTTATCTCAGGCATGTAAAAATTCTTTTTGGTCAGAAGACAAGATTCATATACAAGTAATACAAAGCATGACACAAAGTATCTAGAAAACCCTATAAGCCACATGGGACAATAAGTCTCATCACTTTCTTTGTGATATCTCATATTCACTTCATTTCCTGTTGTGCTGATCTCAAAAAGGACTCCTGGAACTGGAAACAATAATTGAAGCTTTGGATTCAGTGCCAAACAGTGATGTGAATATTCCGTTCACTACAGAAAAGTGTTATTAGGGGAAAATCTGTGTGTTTGTGTGTGTGTGTGTGTGTGTGTGTGTGTGTGTGTCTATGTGTGTGTGTGTGTGTTGAAAATTTGTATAGAAAAGTTTGTAAGAAAGGAAGAGCTAGTGTAGTGCTGATAGGATAGAAAAACCAATAAAATACATAGTGCATTATGGCGAGGGGGGAATGCAAAAGTGATATTAGAAGTATTTAGTATCCCATACAGCACAAGAAATTCAAAAATTCAAAGCAGATGCCAGAGTCTCCAGGGTCCTGGATAGGTCCCTTCTACCAGGTATTAGTAACAAATTTTTTGGACTAGAACAAGTCTACGAAATTCTAGAATTGGGTGAGGGTAGTCCAGGGAGTAGAGAGAATGTGGGGATCTCTTTATGGACCCCATTTCCCAAACAATATGAAAATACTCCATATTTTAGTAAATAGGATGCATATGAGAAACTAAAGTCTTTCAGGCAGTTTGTTTGATGAGTTGTATCCACAATTTCAGATTGCCCTTAAACCTTCAGAGTTTAGAATCCATACTTTAAGAAAGTTCTTCCAGGCATTCCCCTCAATTTCTTTCCTTTGAGTCTCAGGGTCCTATTCTTTTGGCTTTCCTTAGGAGTCTGAGCTTCCCAGCTCAAGTTCTAAGAGACAGTTTCCACTGGATGGTCGAAATGACCAGGAAGATCATTTCCTGTGTGTTTTCCAAAGGAAACAAGCATCAGGGCACTGATCCTACCCCAGGAGTGCCGATCTCCCGCTTTCCATCTGAGGCTGAAGGCAGGTGCCCACCGGATCAGGGTATCTTTTCTAGTATACAGACTGAGCCCTGACATTTGAATCTGACTTTGAAAGACATGACTCTCAATCCAGCGCCTTTTGATACTGTCAATTAAAGGTGCCAAAACACATTTGTTTAATGGACAGAAAATTCTACATGCCCTGGAAAGATACTTTGTCATTTCTTCAACTTGTTAATAGTTTGATGTAACATTTGTGCTTTAGCATATCTCTCTTTATCTAGTATTTGGATTTTCATCTTGACTCTGTCACTTTTGGAAGTGGAAAAAGTTTGTTTCTAAGCATCATTTGCTTTCTGCACACCCAAGGCCATTAATTTGCCATAAATAACCTGTTCTACAAAATATTTTTTATTGTTTGTTACCTTAAATATATATTAATTAATTATTTTTAATAATAAATGTTTCACTTTAATCATATTGAAAAATTTTCCATTTTAAAATCTTTCATCAATCTTTTTGTTTCATTTTGTTTTTCTTATGTCAAGTTCTTGTAATTTTGTTAAGCGCAAGAATTAGGAGACTACATCTTCAGGTGAGATTATTCATGAACTGATTTGACAAAAAAGTAGCACAAATACAAAAAGACAGAATGATAAATTCTGAGAAAATTATTGTAGAGAAATGCAAGGTATTATGAAAATATTATGGATATATTTCTGATGGATCAATGAATTTTCTTTCTAATTCAGTTTCTATTCCACTTATTACTTACCTTTCTGGGGCTTAAAAGTTTAAAAATAAGAAAAGAATAGGAATCATCTTACAAAAGCTTATATAAATGTGACATTGATTCATTGATATACAGCCCATTAGCCTACAGTTTCATCTCTCCATCTATCATTTCAATTATCTCCTGATTTCTCCAGGGCATTTGATAAATGAGAAACCATTTACATTTTGTGCATTAATGACCTTGGTAAATTTTGAAAATGTACCCCCTTATTATATGTCTATATTTTTAATAGCTAACCTGTCTATTCTTTAGGCATGCCAAGAGACAGAATAACATCTATGCAATTCTATTACTTGGAGATAAAAAAATCTGAAATATGAGTTTTTTTTATGAAGATATAGTTCTACATTTTTAACAATAAGTAATTTGTAAGGGTTAATTGATGCCTATAGCAAAAGGTAGAGGATGTTGTTAAATATGACCTTTTTATTTTTCCTCTTCCGCCTGCATTCCCTCAGGGCTTTCTTGTCAGAAAAAGTTAAATAACAAGGATATCTTATTTGCATTAATGTTCATAAAATTTTATTTTTGGATTATATTTGTTTGTGATGGTGAATTAAAAGAAAAAGGGTTTTTTTCCATAAAATCTTTAGTTGGCGTACCTCCAAATGCATAACAACCAAAGACAACATTTTATCTATATACATGTACATGTATAATATGTAGCAAGGCATAATATAAGGTGTATTTCTGTCTATCTGTCTATCTATTCATCTATCTCTAAATGCCTGTATATCTGTCCATGTCTTGTTTGTAGTCACTTTTCCTCTTATGGAGGGGGATTGGATGGATGAGGAACATGCCTGTAGGACATAGCAGACTGTAGCCTGAGATAAAGCCAGTGGTGCTCCTAGCTGTGCTAGTCCCTGTTCTCAAGGGAACCTGGTCATCAAGCTATCTGAATTGAAAGAGCTCTGTAAGAAATAAACATCTGCCAGTGAGGAGATATTGGGCATCTGTATCCCTTTGAGGGCTTAGAAAACTGGTTTATTAGCTACTGCTTACAAAATTTAAATTGCTTGTAACACTTTCGTTTGCCTTACTATACATTTCTTTTCTATGGGATTCTGGCGTCTCACTCTTCACGTTAATTGAAATACATCAATTGTCTTCACTCCAAAAAAAATTTAGTTCCTTTCAATTAACTTATATCAAATATCTGTGCTTTTTTCTCTGGTGTTATTTTCCTCATTATTCTGGCACTGTTTTTAACACATCTGTGATCAAATAAATTTCTATAAAATTAGAATAAATGTGTTTAGTTAGAAGTACTTTGAAATGGTAAATAAGAGACTAGGATTGAATATTTTAAATGACTGATAATTAAAGCAACATTACCAAAGAATGAAAGCTATCAGTATTTTTTCTGTCAAGGTAACATTTAAGTTTACATATTGCAGATCCAATCAAATAATTTCAAAACTTAAAAAAGTACCTTATAGATCAGTTAACTCATCACTTTTATTTCTTTGTAGAAATGGAAGACATGGAATAATTTTTCAAACTAGAATTTACTTGATGACTTTGTCAAAATCCTGATGACAGCTGGATTCCACTCGTAGAACACTCCTTGCGTTTCCTCCCTGTTTCCTAGCTCTTTGTGCTACAGCCTGGCGTGTTGTGACAGATGGCTTCTTTATGTGTAGGGTCTCTCAGTGGTCATGTGTAGACATGGAATGTGCTAGAAAAGATCAAATGTTCATTGCTTTATATCCCTAGTAGTTCTGCTTGTGGGTGATAACAATATATTCCATCCATGTGTCTGCTGGCACCTAGCACAGTGTTCAGCATACACAGGTATTTTGGTAATTTATGACTAGTGAATAATTAGTGAAACAATGGATGTGTGAGTGAATGAACACTGTTCCACTTTGAGGTTACCAGAGCTATTTACAAGTCACCTGGCCAGTACCCAAGACTGAGTGAAGAGAAAGTGTGTCAGTGATTAGCAGGAGAAGTGAGAGGCCAAAGAAAAAAATTAAAAATCATATTTATTGTTGGGAACTTTTTCATCTCAGTTCAAAAACCTCAAGCTTACTTCTCTGCCTTCTCTCTTTTGGAGAAGGATTCACTGGAGCATTCCCCAAATGACTAAGATAATTGAGTTCATTTTTAGGTCTCAAACAGTACAATCTTTTCTTACCAGAACTCTGAGCAGAAGAGGTCCAAAGTCCCTACCTAGCAAAAGTGACAATCTAAAGACCAGCTTCCAAGAAGGAAACAAATCTTGGGGAGCAAAGAACCAAAAGAAGGAACCCAGATCAAGAACCCAAAACCAAGATTTCAAAGCCTGTTAGAAGAATTCAAGTACAGTAAATTGCTAACAAACACGGAGGAAAGAGCCTTCAACAGGGGCCTGAGTTTTCCGCCGATCCTGCTCTGTTTCATGAGCTCACTGATGATCAGGTGTATGAAAAGACCAAGCTAAGTTGACACATGTCTTCAAGGAGTGCCTCTGCTGATACGCAGCCTCACATTTCTGATTTCACACTGGACTTCCTCCCGAGTGTTCATTTGGCACTGCATATTTAACATATCTAAAATGAAAACCAGCTTCTCCTGTATTTATTGCTGGACACAAAAATAGTTCCAAGACTGGTAATAAGCAGAAGAAATTATGAGGTGTCTGTCTTTTAGGGGAGCACTGAACATTGTCTAGGGAACCATCTGGTGATTATCTAATTCTGTAAGAGTGTGCACCTTTGATTGCCTCCTATTTACTGGGTTAGTTTACAATTCCACAAGGAATAGAAGTTAAGTTGCAGAAGACTGATAGTCATGCAAATGATTCTTCCAACAACAATGCAGAGATATTTATCCCATGGAGACATACTTGATTTCTGCAACCTTTATAAAAAAAAAAAGTTTGGCATTTATTAGCAAATTAATGTCAACATTCCTGATTGCCTCCTCTGTGGATATGTATTGCTGGTTTCTTTGTTAATTAATAAATTGAATAAAGTCTTTAACATATGCTCATTCTGTATCTGCAAGAAAGTCATGTGTTTAACTTTTCAATAATTATATTAACATCCTAGTCTCTGTTAAATGCTTATTCTGTGCTGTAAAATACCACTGAGCTTTTTAATTTCCTAACTCTAGGTTATATAATAGTTTGCAAGTTTAATATACTTAATATCAATCTGTTTATCTCTGTCAGTGAGAAAGTTTGGGTCTCCATTGTTTTTTACTTGGGAAAATTCAGTGATCTAATACTTTCTAAATTGATAGTCTAGATTTTGAACTGATACTACAAATTTCTCCTACCATTGCATTGCAAACAAAAGTCACATATTTCCATCTACACCCAGATCATCAAGACATTCTCATTTTACAAGTTTGTTTGACTTACCATTGACTAACAAATCAAGTCCTCAAATGTCAGTTCTTTAATTATCTAGGTACACTGTAACATCAACTGGGGGGGGGTGCTTAAATGGCAGGAACTATTTTCTCAGAATTGTAGAGACCAGAATTTGAAAATCAATCTGCTCATAAGATTGGTCTTCTCAGTCCTGTCTCTGGACATGTACCTGGTCATCTTCTGACAGTGTCTTTTCTTTAAGTCCTTATTTCCTGTGTGTGTGTGTGTGTGTGTGTGTGTGTGTGTTACTGGGAATTGAATTCAGGGCCTTCACATTGAGCTACATTTCTAACCCTTTTTGAAAATTTTAAAACAGAGTTTGACTAAGTCACTAAATTGTTCATAATAGCCTTGAATTTATGATTCTCCAGCCTCAGACATCCTCAGTGCAGGGATTCCAGGCATGTACCATTGTGGCCCTTATCTTCTGATTTTTAAAGAGACATCAGTCATATTGAATAAAGATCCATCCATACGAACTTATTTTTTTTGCGGAGAAATTCCTAAGCATAGCCAAACCGAAAGGAAAACTCTGCACTTGGACGATAAGAAGGCAGCATTTAATCTTTACACGAGTGGACTGTTAGATCTTCACTCCAGTGACCTGATGTGGGATAGTTTCTCAAAGGCAACAGTGCTGAATTTACAGAAAGCTGTTTAGATAGAATGTAGAACTGAGAGGTAGAAAGTAAGTGGCAAAAAACTGCATGATCAGTTACATGCATTGAGACGGATACTGACAGGAAGGCTAGTCTTGAACAGTTTTGTTGAGACAAAGGAATCGTTGATCATAATATAGAAATGCTGGAGCTGCCCTTGTAGAGTGAACATGATTAAAGACATTACCATAATACAGAACCATTCTGGGGAGTGGCCCCTCACAGAGTGAGCATTCTGGGAACCAGGGAAGGGAGTCTTTATACAGGTTGAGTGTAGTTAATGATGTCTTTGATTAGCCCAGGGTGCCTTAAGGTATAGGCAATTACTGTGACTCAGTGCGCATCAGAGGTATACAGCTGGGCTTCAGACACTGTCAAGGTCAGTTGAATTCAGCAGAAAGAGCAGGACAGAAACTTAGGGACCTCTAAGTGATCATGAGCTACCTGTAAGTTTGCTGTTTTATAAACGTTTTCTTGCATTAGAATTGTGCCCCAACAATTTTGCCTTAATTATATCTGTAAAAGTCCTACAACTACATATAGTCTTAGGCTAAGGTATAAGAGGTTAGGACTTAAAGCTATGAATTTTGAGAAGGGGACACAATTTGTTTTCTACCCCATACAGAAAAATGTAAATATTAGATTTTTTCCTTTAGAAAAAAAATGGCTTCTCCAGTCTTCAGACCTAGACCATAATCCCCCCTCCTATCCTTTCTCACTCCAGAAGAATTGACAGAATATGCAGATTCTGACAGCAGGAGTTTCATTTTCAAGGAGAAAGTAGGGAGAGGGAGGGTGCAGGAAGGGAAAAACAATTGATGATCTCTCCATTGTCTCGTATTTCTTGTTCCCACTACTCCTTGCAAAATGGTGATTTCAGTGATGAGGCTCCTGTATGTCCATGGCGCTAATTTTAAATAAACCTCTTTACCTTTTAACCAAAATAAATAGCCTGCTTTGATTTGGCCAGTGGCTGTAAACAAACAAACCTAATGGTGTGGATCCATGTGGCCAGTAACAAGGTCAAAACAGACTATAGGAAGAAAGAAAATGTTTGGTGAATATATACTGAGAATCAAGGATTGAATTTTTTGCTTTTATGTAAATTTTTAAAAATCTGATGATTTAATGTTTTTCTGAAATGATTCACTCTCTAAGCTCACATCTATGGTTTCAAACAACTATGAATCAGAAATATTCTTTTTTTTTGGTCTAGTAAATCTGGTTATTAATTCACATGTACAATAATTAACTTTATAAGGACTTATGAATGCATCTGATGCTGCCAAAAAGGGAACAGAGGTTGGAAATAAAGGGGAAAGAAAGTATTGAGATGTGTTATATATATGTATCAATTTTTCACAATGAATGTAATCATTACATATGTCAAACATGTACTAACAACAATATTTTTTAACAAATTTTATTTTTAGACTATCTCTGTTAAGTGGCTAAGTTACCCAAACTTTGTTGTAACTTGGGATCCTCTAATCTCACCCTTCCTGAACGCTGGGCTTAAGCATGCCCCACCACACCAGGCAAAAAATATTCTCTAAAACATTGCTTCTGTACTGAATACATATGAAGTTTTTTTCTTATCATTATTCCTTAAACAATAAAATATAACTACATAGGGATTTACAGTGTATCAGATATTACAGGGAATCTAGGGAAAGTTTAAAATGTGAGAGAGGATGCATGTAGGTTATGTAAAAATATTGCATCATAATATAAACAGGTTTCAAGCATCTGCATTTTTGAATATCTACAGGGGTTCCTAAAAGCAATTCCTCATGAATATACAAGAGATTGTTATAGGCAGCTGGATTAATTAGAAATAGGCAGTCAGACAGGCCCTTGAAGGAGCCAGTGCAGAAGACCAGCTATCTGGCATCCTTGGAGGAGACAGACACCTCTGATTTGGGCCATATCTCAAGACAAAAGACAAAACAAATGCAACCACACCCTAAATACACACATTAGGGATTGATATTCCAAATAGGTATTCATCACCTTGAGGAAGCCAGAAGCAGCCATTAACCCACCCCTTACAAGAAAAGGTCCTGTTCTGTATACATGCTTGCTTGCAGCGTGAGTCACTTCCCCATTGGATCCTTATTTAATAAATGTTATCGGAGCAATTACACTCCTAATCTTATTGGTTGACCATAGTTCTGTCCTACCTCATGCCTGCATGCTTTGCAAATTTTCATTTTTCCCCTCACCTTGTAGTTTTTCTCTGTTAAAATCCCTAAAAAAGGCAACAGGACCCCTTCTGTTTCTCTCAGACAGACACTTTCTTTCTTTCAGTAAATATATTCTGCTGTAACCTCAATTGTTCCTAAAATTCATTCTTCGGTTTTAGAGAACACAAACTCCTATCGGACATCTAGTGAGTTGGGATTTTCTTTTCTCCTGTACCAAGGTGATTCTATATCCCAAGCCAATATGTAATTGAAGTATAGCATCTTAATTAAGTCCTCTCCTCTTTAAGAATCCTGAGGTCATCTCATCAGAGGTGGTATCACTGAAACCTCTAATTACAATTCTTTTTCCTCTTTCATACTGCTGTCACACTCTACCTCATTTTATGATTACTTTGCATTTACATTTACAAATAGATTATTTATTTCATTAAATCAAGTTTATTATTGACTCAACATTCCTCTGAGATGTACGAACTATTTTTTAGAGTATGAGTATTTGTTAAGAATTCAAAGGAAGAAAAAATCTGTGAAAAGAAGGTAGAGTGATTGTGTCTTTTGTTGTTTGTTGTTGTTTTGCTTTTGTGAGGCAGGGATTGGGGAAGAAGGGACAGGAAGAATCATGAAAAGTGTGAGATAAGAACCTAAATGTGGCTCTTAAATTAGAGGTCAGTATGTCACTTTTTGAATGTAACATTTTATTGGTGTTCTAAGTCATATTCCATTTAAATAGTTTTATACCTTCTATCAATGGAAAATGTTTTGATAATTCAATCAAGCAAATTTAATATTGATCTCAACTCAACAAGGTGGTACATGGCTGTGGTTCCAGTTACTTAGGAGATAGGCAGGAAGATCTCTTGAGTGCTTGAGTTCAGAAGTTTGAGACCAGCATCTATCTATTATCTATCTATCTGTCTATCTATCTACCTACCTATCTTCTCCACAATCAGGATGTAACTTAAGAGGACAAATATGCTGCAGCAATTATGTTCTCCAGTTGAGGCTGGTTTGCCTTGTGAAGCATGAAAAGCCTTGAAGGTCCAAGATAATGTGCTTTTTACTAATCACATTCCTCAACCTGGTCTTACACTTGTGATCATAACTCCATCTGTTGCCACCAGACTGTAATATTTATTGCTGTGAAAATTCACATGACAAATTTTTTTCCATGCCACATTTACCACTGTAAATTGACATGGACCCATAGATGGGGTGGCTTCAAACATTTCAGCTCTAGTACTCTTATTTTTTTTTTTTTTAGTTCTTAAACTAAGGCTGCTATGAATTATTTTAGAAGTTCTTATTGGCCTGAGATATTAAAAAATAGAAAAGCATTCTTTTAATAGAATAAATTATTATTTGAACACTTCCAAAGTGAAGTTCCATCTGATTTCTAACTTTAACAGTGTATTCTGATAAGAACAGATACTACACTTGATCTTAGCCAAAAGGCCGAGAAGCGATTTTAACAGTGTATTCTTATCTTAAAATTTGAGTCACCATCTACTTCACATGTATTTTTCTCATATCAAAGTATTCCAGATGCTTCCATTAAAGAAAATAACACAAGACTAAATTTAAATCTCTGTATGGGAACTGGAGGGAGGGAATATAAATATGACCTACTAGTAATTAAAACCTTCTATACTGGGAATTATACAGAGGATTTAAGATTCATTGTGTGTGGCTCAAGGCTGTGTCTGAGGATCACAGACAAAAATATGAGAAGTAGATGTGATGGCTCATGATATGTTTATAGTCACACACCTGAGGAAAGACACAACCAACTCTGTAAGTTTACCAGTGGATCTCAACCAGAAATACCTACATTACCCCTTTTATATCTCCACATAAAAGCTATGTAAGTTTCTGCATCTCTTTGAACATTGGGTAATCACATTCCTGTGCAGCCCTTGTGCATAATAATAAATTTGAGTGCCTTTTTCCTCCACAATAATCCACCTATTGCCAGTTTATTTATGTGAACTTTCAGAAGGCAGAGGAGAAATTTGCATTGTCCCTTTTATATAGAGACGTGGTAGTCACAGGACAATAATCGTTGCAACCCAATGATAGATACAGCACTCAACAAGAGTGTGTGGATGATTAATACACTGGCAGAAAGATGTCTGTGTTTAAAAAAACAATGAACGAGGGAAACTGAGAGAAATGATAATTTCCTATCAGTAAGTATTTTTTAGAATCCATACTATGTGCAAGGTGCTGGACTAAGCATTTCATTGATAGTAGTTGACCCTCATTTACTGGTCTTTTTATTGTCAGCCAATGTTTTGATACAACGAATGAAGGAGAAATCAACAACATCAAAGGCAGTGGAGATATTCATTGCACTGAGAACTGAAAGTTTCCATGGATTTGTCAGTTAGGAGGCCACTCATGACCTCAGTGAGACCATCTCTGCAAAGGGGTGGAAATGGAAGCCAGGTCCACTGAGTAGGAAAGCAAAGGGTTGGCATGGAAGTAGGGCTACAAGAAAAATGGGAAAAGAATACTGTTCCAAAGGATTGATATAAAGGAAGGTGATTTTTTTGCGTGGCAAAGATGAAAAAGTTAGAGAAGCAGGTATTGTTTAGAGACCTGGAGGAGAAGGATGAATATTCCTTATAGACTCTGACAACTGAGATGTCTGCCATACTATAACAGAAAGATACAAGTGCCAGTACCTGGGACCTAGCTAAAATTCTACTCAACTTTCTATGTCTCTCATCTGTCAACCTATTTTTTGAATCATGTTTCTCTCTCTTGTTCAGTTTGAACATAACTGATATTTTAGGAAATCTTCCGAGTGTGCCGTCATCTTTGCTTATTACACAGTATCATCCTATACAACCAGAACACCTGAATAATGTTATCATCTGCCTTCCATACTGCTACCACCCAGAGATCAAGGAAAACACTGTGAACACACACAAACTATCTTGATGGAAGAGGTTACTACAGAACTTGCTTATTTTTTGTGATAATTTCACCATAGCATGCTAATGCATATTGAACATTTGTTTCCATTAATGCAGTGCTTATATGGAATAAATTTCCTGCCCAGTGTCTTTCTACATCTGCATCTTGTTTGGATCAAAAATGTGTTTTCAGCACATTTTCTAGTCTGCAACATTTATTCAAATACAAATAGTGAGTATCTGTTTTGTGCAGGGAACATTTTTGGCAGAGGCATACAGCACAGTTCTTGAAGAGCCCATAGGAAAAATAGATAAGCTCATAGCCATCTAAAATAGAGTAAATAAGTACCTTAATAGATGCCGTATGTAAAGTGATTGTGTAAGCCAACAAGGTAACACCCCCCTTTCCAATAAAAGAAGTCTGCTACTCAAATACTGAATCACATTTTTTTTTTCAAATGGGCTGTCAAGAATAGAAACACCCTTTTTCTTTGCATGATATATTTTCTTCCCCCTCTTTATTTCTCTATTCTCTTTTTTGGTTCTTACTCTGCTAGTTCTCTGCATGGACTCCTTTTATATTCTGAAATTCTAGTTAAGGGAATTTTTCACTGATTATAATGACATGGGTCTGTTTTTACAGCTGTGATCTTAAAGTTTCTTAATAGTACCATGTTTTAAACATTATTCTAAAATTCTAAAAGATTTGAAGGTGCTCAAAATGTAAATAGCTCATATAAAAAGAAAAGAACAGTTAAAATATAAAACTTTCAACAATTTCTATCTGATCATAGGCACTTTGCTGAAAATCTCAAGTTCTTGAGAAAACAGAAATTTCCCCCAAGGGGAACTAATTCACTGGATATATATATATACATTAGAACCAGATGAAGGTGATGCAGTGAAATTGGACAGACAGTTTTTGAGCTTATTACAAGCTGAAGACCAAGTATTTGTATATCTACTGGCCTCTTTGGCTTTGGCAAGAATCATTTTCCCAGCAGAACAGATTTTGGATATTTGCATTTATGTTCATAATCACCTGTGACATATGAGACTCTGAGGACTTGATATCACATACTATTATTATTATAAACAGAGTTCCCAAGCTGTTAAGCTCAAATTACTACTTTAGTGTTAACAAGAATGGTGCCACATGGTGAGCATATGCTGTTTGTAAAAGTAAATGATGCCTTAAGAATGGTTTACTCTCCAAAGAAGTCTGCGAGGCAGACAGCTTGTATCCAAACATTGTATGTGTTTTCATTTGACCATCATAAACAATTTTTAAGGAGTCAAGGTTGTTACTTGAGAATAAATCAGGCCACTCTGGAACTTTTGGATGATTATATTCACTATAAAACATAGCAGACATTTCCTACCATGTTTATCCTTTTAAAAATGTATATATTTCACTTCGGGGCTCAATAGATCTTTCAGATGGTATCTCAGTAGAGTCTCCTCAGCACAGAAGTGATTTATTTCTTTCAGCGGAGGGTTTACTTAAACCTACTATTTAGAAATTTAGCACTATCATAACTGGGTGTAAAATTCCTTTACTTTAGACAGAGTTAAAATATTCCCAAGACTAATTAGGCAATTTAAATGGTGAATAATGCTATTTCCCTGTGCATTTGCTCTGTGAATTAAACTGATGAAGATTTAGTCTTCTGTTTCACAGTTTCTATTGTCCACAAAGCTAAAGATTCATTTCTATAAAAGATTTTCTTTGTTTTGTTTTAGAAAGAAATTTGACACCTGAATAGTAGTTGTAATGAAATTCTCTGTGGTTTAGGCTTCAAGGAAGAAATATTAACATGAAATTAATGAAGTATTAACAAATAAATTGAGTTCATAATGGTTACCATTTCCCTATATTGTAAGTGATAACCATAGACCTAAATGTGAGTAGTTTTGAACTTTGTATCTGGTCACTCTTAGGAATTCCATCAAGACATTTCAAAAAAGAGTAATATGAAAAAACACTAATTAATTAATAACTTCACAAAGTGAGATTATATATACCCTTTGGCTCTCACAAACCTTTTTTTCTGCCTTAAATAATTTATTTCCTCTTAAATGAAATTCTAATGTGTAGCTTAAAAGTTGAGTTTAAGGGATACTACTGAAGTTGAATAAGAAAATTCACTTCTCTTTTTTATATAACAGTGGAAGTGAACTCATGGCACATGTGTTGCAACCAGCATGCTCACCTGAAAAACACTCTCTGTTGGCCTGGGAGCCAAGTATATGATTTGTTTTCTCTAAACTTCAGTCTCAGTGTCCTGATTTAACTGCATATTGGCACTCTCCAATGAATAAGTGAGTTTGAGGTTGCAGTTTGGGTTCTCTGCCTCACGTAGTTTTGCTGTCTCTGTAGTACATTCTCATTCTTCTTGGGAAATGTCTGTAGCATACAAGATTAATCTTACTTACATTTATTTATCGAAAAATACTTGTACACAAATTGGAGAAAGCAGGCAAAGCAAGCAAAGGAGTTTAGATTTCATGCATGAATAAAAAGCAAGCACTGAAAGTATCCGAGCAGGAAAACAGTAAGATGCAAATGCCTTTTAAGGATAATTAGTATGGAAACCAAGAATATAATAGTCATGATAGACTAAAATGGTGGAGACAAAGAACAGTGTTTTTATCATGTGGAGAACCTGGCATCAGCTTGGAAACTTTCTACCTGGAATCCCTTAAGGCAAATTTTAGTGGAGAAAGGCTATTGGGTTCACAATGAGAGACTCTTGGTTACTTTAAAATGCATTTTTCAGGAAATTATGGAAACAGCTATCAGCTTGAAGGGAGTTGGAAGAGGTTTCAGGAGACATATAGAGATAGAATAAGTTTAGAGAGTGAGACCTGAGGCAGAAGACCTGAGGCAGGAGACAGAGAAAAATGGAAAAATATCCAGAGAAAGAGGCAATATCATTTCTAATCTTTTAAAGCTATGAGCAATTCACTACAATTTAAGAATAATATGTAGGGAACATGAATATATGTAAGCAGTAGAATTAGTGACTTTGAGGAAGAATTCAAATTGCTGAAAATAAAAATCCAAAACGTCAGTGTCCCAGGGATTAGCCCACAAGCCTGAGGACTTTACTATTAGATATGCAGATGTATCTCATATTTGGGATTCAGCAAATGGTTTGATTTCATGATGATAAACTTTGTGAATGAGTCCACTCTCCTAAGTGACAGGTGTTTCATAAGGACCATTAAAAAGGTAAATTTCTAGGTCTTTTGATTTCCCTATCAAAGGCAGGAGCAGTCTGAGTTTTATTTACATAAAGAGCCTGAAAGAAAATCACAAAGTGAAATAGAATGTTCATCGCTATTTTCATGAGTCAAATGTTATAATCACAGCTGTCCTCAGCAAGAAAGGAGTACACAGTAACAATGCCTGGCAGAGGAGGATCAGAGGGGAAGGAGAATGAAGAGAAGGAAAGAGTGAATACATAAAAGTGAGCCAATTTGCCTATATACTAAGAGTTGAGTTTTATACCACAAGTTTTTCTATAATTAAAAGGCTTTAGAAATTTAGATTCAAAAATGTACAGGTTTACTGGTAGTTTATAGAGTTGTTAGTTGTTAGATAATGATCGCAATCCAATTCCTTCCCTCTAATCAAACATAGCTCTTCAACCAGTAGCAGTAATTGCGTGGATTTTCCCTTTCAGACACTGGACAGTGTATCATGATCAGTAGCAGCTCTGTCATTTGGGAGATGAGGCTGCAGGTAAAAGGTGAGAGGCAGTTCTCACTTCACAAGCTTTGGGAAGGCAAATGTCTTCTCCGGTCTCCATCCTGCTACTCTAATGCTCTGTGCGTGCGTGCATGCGTGTGTGTGTTTATTGTGGGTCACATTTCTCACATGAACTTATTCCTTTTATTAAACATATTTTAAATTTAAATATATGATATGCCAAATTATATTTGGCTATATTTCTGAAAGATTCTGGTCCTTAAAGAATATGAGTTAAACAATGCATTTTTTTTCCTTTTATCACAGATCTTTACTCTTACTGAAATTTTTCTCTGCTTTAAAAGTGAGAATAGAATGTAATTAGCAAACAGTTTAGGAAATTTATTTTCTGATTCTTTTCTACTTATGGAAAGTATAATATTTGAAAGGCAAGTATCTCTCACAAATCACAATTGATGTGTAAACACAAAAGATGCATTTGCCAAATTATTTCTTCTCCCTAGTGCTCCTTTAGGGACATATGAGATAGTAAGTAGAAATTAACGTCTATCATATGCATGTCTTTCTCCTCTACTCTGAAAATTCACGGGCTTCTTTCCAATTTGAACACTGGCTCAAAACTCTTGCTTTCTGGTCCTGTGGCTGTGGCACTATCACCATTTTCTTTTCCCCATTTGGTGGAATTGTTTCTCTTTCTGCCCAGTACTTTTTGGTGAGCAAGACAGCAAATCTTTTAACAGTTCACTATAATCTCACTTTACAATAACTGGGTCAGGGATTGAGACTGTATTAGATGCCTTAGACTAAATAGGGGACAGTCAAGGACAGCAAGGTCAGAAAAAGCTGGTGCTGACCAAAATGGAGAACATAACAGTTGGGAGACCATTGAGAGAACATATGCATACACAGCACACAAATATCAGTGCATTCGGGACTCACTACACCAAGTATCTAAAGGTTTATTGAATTTTAATCTTGATTTTTCTTCCTGCTTCTCAGCTCTGTGACCATGAGCTTCACTTTGGCTTTTGGAATATTTGGAATCAAATAGCCTGCCAGAATTACAGTAAGGAAAGCATGGATCCTCATGGAAATAGTTCTTTCAATGACCTTAATTCTTAAAACCATATTATGCTGGAGCTTTGGAAGAGAACTAAACCTAGCTAGAAAAAGGCCATGGGGAATCTTATTATTTTCTCCCTTTATTGTTTAGGCTTTGCAAGGTAACATTAGAATTCACCCTTAATTTGGTTTGAAATCTAGGTGCTATTTTTTAGGCAGAGTGACAATTTCTATTTACTGCCTTTATTAGCCCGACCTTGCTTCCAATCCAGGTACTCACTTATCCTTCACACTCTAAGTAGCAGTTTCTTTCAAGAAGCAGAGTTTCATTTTCTTTTACCTTGAAGGTGGTCATGGTGTTGTTTGCCCTTGCTTGTCTTCTAAGTTGAATATAGGAGCTGAACCCACCCCATCCTCTTGGTGATCTCATACTGCAGCAACTTGTGAGCATTCTGCCCTAGGCAAGAAACATTTCCAGCCTTCCAGCTTGTCAAGGTAGTGAATCGAGGTTCAAGAAAGTCTCCCAAGGAGAGGAAAGGGTATTCTGCACATTTAAGGGGTTGGTTCTTAATTTTGTCCCATTTCTCGTATGTTTGTTGTATTCCTGTAGCTAAGGATGAAAATACTGAAAACATTAACATAAAACCGAAGGCTTTATTTTTATTCTCATCTTTACACATTTAGGGAATATGCTTGAAGTGGGTAATCGTAGATTATTAGAAAAGACTCTTACATATTTAAGTTGCCATACTTCTGCATAGCGATTTATGTAAAATCTTAAATTATACACCTTGCTCATCTCTGATGGGTATAATTAGCTTGATCCAGTTTTCTGACCTCCTGTTTCTTTCTCTGGCTGAAGCTCCTCACTAAGGTTCATTCTACACTTGATGATCCAGGCAGCAGCTGTAGAACAAAATAGTTTGCTAAGTGGCAGTCTGTGGCCCAAATCAATCCAAAGTGTGCTTTGCTCGATCTGTATAAATTGGACTGTTTAATGATTGACAGATTTCATGTGAAATGCATAACTTGACAGAGAAGATTAGACAACCTAAACTCAGCTTCCTTCTTAGTGAAAATAAGACCATTCCTCCCCTTACTGGTATAAACAGCCTGTTTTCAGCCAGCCGTGCTGGTCACTCTAAAGGTTCCTTGTTGCAAATAGGCATTTGACCTCCAATGTCAGGCACAGAATTACTCAAATAGGTTTGGCTTATGTGCGTGTCTATTGAGATGGAAAGAAGATACTTAATTTCTTTTATACATATGTGTGCAAAAAAGATTTAGGAAGTCTATTTTGTCAGAGGATCTTTAAAATATGTAGTACAAAAATTGGTATTTTATTCTCATTTTATAATATGGTAAAATTCATTTTTTATCAGAAAGAAACTTTCTTGCCTTTTGAAAAAATTTTTGAATTGTAGGATGATGGAATTCTGAATATCTTAAGCAAATTATCATTTGGGTGAATACATTTGCATTGTCTTGGTTGAATTTATAAAATAGAGAATATGGATACAATATTGAAACTATACCAAGTATTAATGTATAAAGCGTGCTGTGCAACCTTCTAATGATTCATGGCATTTCTCTGTTTTATTACTCAGAAATGGAGTTTCTAAGGCAAACATGGATACACTCATAATGATAAGGTATATAGTTTAATCTGGCTTCATCACTGATAACTCAGATACTCGTACAAATGTAATGCAACAACAGATTTTTAATGTTTTCTCCTAATTCCGGCACAAACACCTAATTATAGTACAATAGTTGCAAAAAAACATGTTCCAGGAAAAGCTTTACAAGTAATCAGTGCAATGAAGAAACTCTTGCTGAGAATAATATGGCCAGCTAATATTTCTCTTAGGCTTTGTGTATTGTTTCCTTTTGGTTTTGTACTCCTGGGTGACTCCTTCTTCTTACTCATCAGGAAATCAAAAGACAGAAAGCTGCAAGCCAGAGTCTTGTTCAAGATAAACTCTGTGACCTCCTCACAGGTTACTGTCTTCTGCGGGAGTTCAGCTGACCAAATGACTTCTTGCATTTAGAAATTTATTCATGAACCAGTGCCAGTTGTTCTCACAGAGGCTGAGAACACTAGTGTTGTTCAGGGCTTCATCCATAAGCACGGCTATTCTGTTCCCTTTTAGAAACTCAAATGAAGATATTTTTAAAATCAAATGTTCCAGATAAAATAGAGGTCACTTTTCCCTATGAGCATATGTGTGCCTTCTGCTAATCCTAATGAAATGATCACTCTGAACAAAAAGCACTGTAATATTTTGCTGAGAAAGAAATGAGTTTTCTGTGGTGAGTAGGGAAAAAAGTGAGAAGTGATAAAAAATATTTTCAAGAATTAAATAGTTTAGTGAAAAAGCATGTGGAATAGTCATGGTTTTATCTCTTTGGTATTTCAGAAGACAGTTCTGTCTGAATCCATAAAAAGGTACAGATACAAATACATCACATTTGCCTACTGTGATTAAATTTCTCTAATTACACAACCACACTTGATATGTAGGACCGATGCATCACCTTTTTTTTTTCTTTTGTAATCATTGTTATAGTTGTGCTGTGTAATCAACGTTCATCATGGCTAATTAGAGTTTCTTCATTGCTGGTTTCTGAGATCTGACATTCCTAGAGTTCAACTAAAAAAATCCATTTTAAACATCTCTAGGTTCTAGGGAAAAAAATGAAAATTCTGGGGTTGTATTATTCACAAATGGCTTTTTGAAATTTTAATGTATTATGATTTTCTTTTTCAAAAAGTGAATTTAAATGATTATTCTTAGAGCAAGTTCTGCTTATGATTTTGCAGGACACTCCAGTGATTTACAGGTACATTCTTGCTAGCAAAAGAAATTGGCAGATCTTCTTGTTGGTAAAGGTTTTATAGATTTATATATGATATCCAAGAACAGAAATTTTTGTTGCATTGGGTTGACATTAATGTTGATTTCTCTTTAAATGGAATAGAAAGCTATAGATTTATAACATTTAAATGTTTTGTCCACTAGCAAATGTAGTTTTCTTTCAGCAAATGTTTTTAATTTTGGATACTTTAATGCTAATTATAATGATAGGAATAGTAGCAAATCTGAGCTAGTGTATTAGAACAATTTAATCTACTCTCTAGATGTTAATTTAAGACCAGGATTTTCTAACTAATAGCTCTGTTGTCTCATTTGGAAATCTCAGCTCCTCTTCTTCTTTATTATAACGTCTAAAGAGTGCATAGAAGAGTAAACCTACTTGGAAGTCAGTGTGTCTCTTATCAGCTTCATTTTGTGTTCTCCTTGTTTTATCCATTGCCCTTGCTTTGCACTTTCATTACTGGTATGTGTACTTCTGTTGTGGGCAAATTCACTCACAATTTAAAAAAAAATCCATTTCTTGGGCAACTATTTTGATTCCTGCTCCTGAGAAGTTCACACTGCCCTGAAGGATCTAGACACAATGGCACATAATTACTATAAAATCTGTAAAGATTCATTAGACAAGAGATACTTCACCGTATGATGAATTTGGAAAGAGAGTTACCAACTCATGAAAATAATGAAGAAGTTTTTCTAGGTGGTAGTTGTTTTGAGACGAGAATATTAATAATAACTATAATCTATGGAGAGGTATTCTCTGTGTCAGGTACAGTTCTAAACAATTAACATATATTACCTCCTTTAAAAATATCAAGAAGCACTTATAAGATACGATGATATGTAGTATGCCCACTTTATACAGAAAGAAATTAAGGCCTTTAGATATTTTGACAAAGGTTTCTGCGGCCCATTTTATTTTCCAAAGATGACTACAAAAGATCCACTTTTCTATATGTTCTTCACAAACCTTGCCATTACCATGTCACTTCTGTTTGAATCTGGAATGGCTAGGGGCTCAAATGAAATCAAGAGAATGTGATGGAAGTGATGTAGAGAGACTGCCAAGATTAGGTCAAACATTAGGAAGAAACATCCACCTTGGTCACTGGAGTATTTATGCTGGAGCCATGAGCTGCTGTGCTGCAATCCAAAGATTCTGTCATTGTGATGCCCTGGAGATGTCCCAGGTGACTAAGTTCAAATGAGAGGCCCTTAGAGGAAGCTTTCAATTAAAGGAATGATGGAGACAGAAGTTGAGAGATGACTGGCAAAACCTCAGCAGCTCTAGTTCCTCACTGCCCTTCCAGCATGAGCCACTATGTGACTGCAGTTAGAGAACTGAACCATACTGCTCATAAACCTGTCCCAAATCCTTGACCCACAGAAAATGTAAGACAGCTACTGCTTTCAGCCACTTAATTTCAGGGTGATTTGTTCCACAGCAACACGAGGAGAAACAGCCACATAGCTAATAAGTACTAGAGGCCAGAATTTGAACTCTGACTCCAGACTAGTTCCCTTACTCCTATTGAGCTTTATAAATATGCCTTCAAGTTTAAACAAGATCTCTGCAATACATGAATATGGGAAAAAAAGATAAGAAGAGAAAACAAAAACTCCCCAAGTTAATGTTCTGAGGGACAAGGAATGTTTTTGCATAGTGTGCTTTTCTCTTTTCTGGTGGAAAATTAAATGAAGGAAGTAAAAGAAAATGTTTAATGAACTTGTAAACACATCAGATGTTACCACTGTAAAATCTGAATGCCCAATGATTGAATAGACATATGTTGTATCATCAGAGGAATGACTTCCAACCCTATTAAAATGATATAGTAGTTTAGATAGAAGGGAAACCAGTAAAAGTTTTAAAATGAGGCAATAATTTCTGATTAGGCACCCTAGATTAGTGAGTACTGATACTATTTTGGAGCCAGATTTTAGTGAACTTGAATTTCAGATTTTCCTCTGAGTAGTTTACAGCAACTTGTTAGATTGCATCTCCCACAATAACCAGTTGGCTTACTAGACTTGAGAATGAAGACTTATCTTCTAAAAAATTAATGGAGTTGGTTAATATATCCTCTTGGACCATCAAAATTAAAACAATAAGTATTTACTAGTAAAGTAAGGATGATAATCTCCTAGGACCTTTTTTTGAAAATTCAAGTCAGTAGTTGAATTTGCAGGCCAAAAATTATTGGTGTGCCCCAGAAAACTTGCTAGGTCATGACGGGGCCTGCCCTTCGTAAATAAATGGTTACACTTAAAATTTATCTTCTTGAAATGCTGGAGGACAGATAAATGTTACATGTAATATAAACACTATTAGCAGTAATGGTGGTTTTCCTACCACTGCCCTGTAATGACGCATGAATGAAAGGGTATTTGAGAATCCTGATAAAGAATACATTTAGGGCATGTCATTTCACTTCACCTACAGAGGTTTGTGTGATTCCTTAATACTCTTCTGAGATGGATGTTTCTAAATCATGGCTACCACAATTAGAAAGTTGTATTCTACCAGTGTTAGGCACCTATAATCACAGCACTCTGGGAGGCCAACTGGGGGATTATAACAAGAAGCCCAGCTTGGGCAATTTAGAAGTTTAGTGAAATTGTGTCTCAACATTTAAAAAGAGCTGGGGATGTAGCTCAGTGAGAAGGTCCTGGTTCAAGCCCTAGTACAATAAAAAGAAAAGCCTACACTCTTCTAATTTTTGAAGTTCAAAAAAGGTCTACATTACATAATCTATTTGCCTTATTTTTGAACAATGATGGGGCAGTTCTGATTGCTACTGTATTCAATGTATAGCTAATGAAACCTAAGAACAGGAGGGGTAAATTAAGTTAACCAGAGAAATAGAGAACCAGGTTTGTGAGAGGCCTTTGTGGGTGTGATCATCAGTATGGTGAATGCTGCTGCTGAGTGCCACTGTATGGAAAGGCGGATTGTAAAAATTTTATGGTGTGTTCTCATCTACTGACTGTCTTGATCTGATAGCAGGCAATTTGGGACTCTCCCTCAAAGCCAAAATGACCATGAAAGGTAAATGTTTTTCACTGATTCACAACATCAAAGCAGCCATGACAATGCAACTAAAGACACTCATAAAAAAAGGACTTCCAGAACTGCTTCAGAAAGTGGTAAGAACAATTCAAACAACGAGGGAGTATTTTGAGGAGGATCAAGAGCAATGTATCTTTTACTGTAATACTATTTTAATTTAATCATTCCCTATGTACTTTGGTCACTCCTTATATGCTCTATTGAGAATAACTTCAGTTTTAATATTTTCCTCATCCTTTGGAATCCTCTTTAAAGTAGGTATACCTCTAGAAATGCAGGCTGCATTACTAAGTACAATATCAGATAATGGCTCAGTTTTCAATGCTGTGGTGTCACTTATTTGAAGTCGCATATTTTAATGCAAGATTTCTCCTACCAAAGCATATCTTATGTTTTTCCATGGTTTTTTAATGTGGCAAATTTCTGCTGAATCTTTTTTTTAAAGTATGCTAGTACATCTATATAAAAAAACCAAAATACTTATTTCATAACTGAGAGTACACTTTGGTTGGATTTTTCAAAATTTACAAGGCATTTTATAGACATCATCACACTTCTGCTTCTTAGTATTTCTATGAAGCATCATCATGCTCTTAAGAAGAGTTACAAATGTGAAGTGAATGCACAATATCTCACAGACATGGTAAAAGTAGTATTGAAACCTTGGTTTTCAGAGATTGCACTTTGATAATCAATTTCTCTCAACTGTGATTGTTCATTCCTCCTTTATCTCCACTATAATAATGAGTAGTGTAGAAAGAAACTCAGTTTGGCCTCAGAAAACTTGTGAAGGTCAAGATTGCTGCTTTGTGGTTTTACGTGTTCCCTAAGGACTGGAATAAATGGAGTTACAGTGGTCTTGAAAATAAAACACATATGTATCATTTTTATAAAAACCTTAGAATTAAAGCCCTGCATTGAATTTCTTAGAATATTGGCATTATCTAAATTTTTAAGGATAAGTATACTTTGCTATATTTTATATAGAAGCTATAATCTCAATAATGAGGTTACAAAGGTGTGGGACACTGCAGTGGTGTATGAATTTTCCAGTGATGTATACCAAGACAAAGCTTGCTTTAACCTAAAGAGAATCACACTAAGGAAGATACCTAAAGAGAAATATACTGACGTCTTATAAACTAACTGCTATAAGTTTAGGCCATCGTCTCATGAAACATATTGATCTAAAAATGACTCTGATATTCAAGAGTTATGTATACTTTGGGTAATTTCCAAAAGGCAAATATAAATACTTTAAAAACAAAATGGAAATATACATGACAAATTGGATCAAATATACTTGGTTTGGAAAAAGGTGTAAATTGTATTTTTAAAATTCTCATTTTGTCTTTTTGTTCTGTTATAGCCACTACTGTTTCAATTAATGCCAAGTTCCTAAAAGCAATATAAACTGACTAAAGTTGTATAATAACAGACTAAATAGACCATACAATTTAAAGAAAAGCTTTCTTTGGAAAACCAGTTAACTATGAGGAACTCACACCCACAAATTTTGTTTACTGTTAGACATAAATACCTTATTTATGTATCTGTCTTTATAATGTCTATGCATTTTCAGTTCTATTGTATGTTTTTGTCCTAAAGCAGAAATGCAGCACAGTTCTTTCAAACATCGTATTTAATTCTTGAAGAGACTGCAGTATGTCATTACAGATGGATTTATATTCTTGATGATATCATTGAACTTTTGTCATGAGTAACCTGGAAGACTTGCTATATGTCAGGGAATTTTTGTCATTCATCTTGCTTTTGAAAGACCAAATTTATTTGCAACCTTGAATGACATTGGACACATGAAACAGCCTGAAATCTATCATGTCATGAGTGTCTTATAAAACAGCAATTTAAAATCTTAAGTATTGACCTGGTTTTCAGAATCATCTTCAAAGCCAATGACTTTCAAATTTTTCCTTATGAACACTGATTTTCAGTTGATTATTATAACTTTATATTTTCATTTATTTTTTTCTGAGTATGTGAGGCCACCAACATGTACCATGTCTTCTTATCTCCTTTTAAAAGTGGAAAACAATAGGATCAGAACTGCATGTATATATGCTCTGTTTATTAATGTCAATATGTAACTAACCAGTAAATAAGCTCAGCTAATGTACTTTACCCTTTCATTTGTCAGATTGTATAAATACAACAGAATGACATGAAAATAGAGCTGTCAGATAAAATCAAGAATGTTTTCAAACTTTCAGTGTTGAACAAGGCAATGTAGCTGTATGGCTTTGTAATTCCATCTGTATTAAAACTGAATTTGTGTTCAATACATAGTAAATAAGAAAGCAATTAAGCATGTTCTGTAAACCAGTTTTGCACTTTCAAATATGTGATAATAACTAATGTTTAGGTAATAGTATAATTTGTAGAGTTTATGCTATGCTAAAAATGTGATAACTATTTACAACATATTGTATAATTGATTTTCATAATAGCATTTTGAAGTATTTTATTTTCTTTACTCTAACTGGCAGAGTTAAGATAAAGTCAGAGACAAACCATTCGCAAAGGAGTTTACTGCTGTGCTCATTTGTATCTTGACAGATCAGGAAAGCTGAATAAATACCACTCTGTTAGGAATTGTTGCCTACCCAGGAAAATTGCTACCTGTTAAGCTTTGTTGTTCTTCAAGGGTTTCTACTTTATCCCTAGTGGGAAATTCATGATGTAGACAGTGTGACATCCTTTTGTTTTATCAAATCTTACACAAAAAATGTGATTAAAAAATAACATTGAATGCTCTTGCTGAGTGCTAGCTGAGAGGAAGGCAGGTTTTTAAATACATGACAGTGTGTCCTTACCCACCTTGTGCACTGATTCTGACATCATGTGACCTCTGGATCTTCCTCAAAGTCAAAATGAACATGAAAGGGAACCATTTCAAGTCAACTCAGGACTCTGAGGCAGCCACAATGGTGCAACTGGAGCCACTCATGTAAGAGGATTTTCAGAACTGCTCCAAAAAGCAGCAACAATGATGCTATAAGCATTTTCGTAGTAGGGGACTGAGAGGATTAATGATGGCAATCAATCTTCCATTGCAATACTTTTTTATTTTTATTTTGTTGGCTTTTTGAGACAGGATCTCACTTTTAGTGCAGGCTCGCCTTGAAATCACTAGGTAGCCCACGCTGCTCTTAAACTCGTGACAGTCCTCCTGCCTCAGCCTCCTGGTGCTGGGATAACAAGCATGCACCACCTTTCCTGGCTTGTAAGACCTTTTAAAATGTGAACATTTGCCATATTTTTTATTACCTTATAAATGTGGGTTCCCTTTTTAAGCTAATACATGATCACTAGTACATCTTTCAACAAGGAAATTCTAGAGTGCGGTCATTACCACCTGAATCTGAAGAGGGCTGCAGAGCTCAGAAACATTCACATGCATTTCTGCTTTCTCAAGTTCGGAGCATCTGACTCTCTAGACAATACAGCCTTAGCCATAGAAACGGACTGAAGAAAAACCCTGTGCTCTATGCCATTGATTCAGCTCTTTAAGAAACAACTTTGGCACAGACTTGAAGACCATTTTTTTGAAATCACATTACATATTTTACTAAGTAGTCTAAAATTCAAGTATCTATAGATTTTATTCTAAAAGCTATACAACTTTATACTAAAATATAGAGTACATTAAAAAGAAAAGGAAGGTTGGTATGGTTTGTGTTTAGATGTTCCCAAAGCCTCTCACACTTTTAAATGGGGCTTTTTCAGAGACAGCTACATCTAGTGCTAGGATTCTGGGACCAAGTGTTCTGGGATTAAGGGTGGGTGATTGCTGGATCAGTTCACCCATTGGATAGGCACCACCTTAATCCCAGCAGTTTGGATAAAATAAAAGGGGCAGAAAGAGGCTTGTCTCTCTTTTGCTCTCTTGCTTGTTGCTTTTGCTGTCTTCCACTGCCATGAACAATTGGCACTCTGCCATGTACCACCCTGCCTTGGAGCCAGCAGATTATGGACTGAAACCTTTACAAACTGTGAGCTAAATAAACCTTTCCTCCCCTTAAATTTGGACATCAGGTATTTTGTCTCAGCAATGAGAAAAGTAACTGAGACAATGCTAATAGAAGCCTTCCAGCTTTAATCTTAAATAAATATTTGCAGTTTATTTGCTGTTTTGTTTGCCTGTTTTCCTGAAATGATCTTTACTGAAAAGTGGATAAATAGGCAAGGGCAGAATAACAACAGCAACAAAACTATTCATAATGATTTCATAGAAAAATAGTAACCATTAGCATATTTGGTTTTGTCTTTTAACTCTTTTGATACATATTCACGTATTTGAGGTCACTATTAATGTATAAAAACATAAGAAACTGAACTTTAATATATAAAGATACTTTCAGAGATAAATATTCTTTAGGAACATAGGTTCTAATTATTGTATGGTTGTCATAACTGATTTAAAACTTTGTTGTTTTAAACTTTGTTGTTTAAATCACTATATCAATGGATATTGATATTCCTGTGGTATTAAAACCAAAACATAATGTCCACTGATTTTGAGAGATAGTTTTGCAGTGTACATCAATCTGGGTTGGAGGTTATTTTCTTTCAGGGCTTGGAATACTTCATTCCAAACTCTTCTTGATTTGATGGTTTGTGTCGAGAAGTCTGTTGTGATTCTGATGGGTTTTCCTTTATAGGTGATCTGTTTCTATTCTCACAGCTTTTAAAATTCTGTTTTTGTGTTGAATTTCTGGGATCTTGATTATTATATGTCTGGGTATAGATCTGTTTTGGTTGTACCTGGCTGGAGTTCTGTATGCCTCATATATCTGAATATCATTTCCTTTTCCTAGGCTTGGGAAGTTTTCTTTAATTATTTCTGTGAATAGCCTTTGTATTTCATTTGTGTTTACCCCTGCTTCTTCACTCACATTTTTATTCTTAGATCCTCTTGTCATCTTCTAGCCTTTCTATTGTTACTTCCTGGTTCCTTTGTATGTTTAAGAGATCTTTACTTTCGCATTCACAAGTTGCAAACCTGTCTTCAAGGTTTTATAGTCTATCTTTAGTTCTTTCAAGCAGTTTTGCAAGCTTTCAATGGAGTTTTTAATTTCCTAGTAATCTCTTTGAATCTGTTTCATGTGTTCTAAATTTTTTTTATATTCTTTATTGAAGGTTTCCCTCCTTTTTCTATGCTCCTCTATTCTTCCATCTGTGTCTTCTTGAGAGGTGCTTAGCATTTCCTCTATTATTTTTCTTATATCTTCTTTTACTTGTATTAATATTTCTGCTCTGAGTTCTTTTATAGTTTCATGAAGTTGTTTCTTTATGTTAGATGCTGTTGCTTCAGAAACTGCAGGTGTGCAACTCCCAATCTCTTCTGTGTTTACCTCTCCTGGGCCAGTACTGCTTAGGCTGGCAGCTAGAGACTTCCTTTTGTTTCTTCCTCTTGTCATGTTCCTGGTTTCTTTCAGACAAGCAGGTAGTGAGGTCCCCGTCACTTCCTGTGTTGGTTATAATTACTCTGAAGATGCTGGCTAGGAATCTCTGCTTTCCCCAATCTGCTGGTGACTACTGGAGTATAAGCAGGGGCAGGGCTGGCTGGCCCCTCCCTTCTGAGCTGGTCAACCACTGGGAGTCTTTACTACATTAGTGTATACCATGTGCACGGGGTTGGTTAGGGATAGCTTTAGGGAAACCTCCAATTTAGCTATTGGATCACACACAGTGGTGGGACTCAGTCCAAGGAATTCTTACCAATCTGCTCTGCACTAGGAGTGGCTGAATGAAGCCAGCTGCAGTTTTGGCTCCAGGCCTATCCTGCCTGACTCCAAAATGGTGCCTGGCCAATCACCCAGTCCTGCGGGAGGACTGAGTCCCCTACATTCACTGTGAGCCAGTGCACTTCTCCAGTCCGCTGTTCCCTTCTGTGACTGCACCTTCCTGCCAAGGCCTTTGGGCTTGCCAGCTACCAGCTTCACTGTGACCATGCATCTCTGGATTCCAGTGACATTTCACACACAGTGGGACCAGCTCCAGTGAGAGCACATCTGGCTACTGCCTTCTGTTTGAGTTTTTCTTTTCTTTTATTTCTTTTTTTGTCCCACTTTAGTTTCTTCCTGGGTGGAGAGGATGCATTTCTTTCCTTCTGGTCTTCTCCAGAATGCTATATTGTAGCATCTGGGCTGTTTCTCTCAGAGAGGCTTTGTACGTTGCTGCTTATTGTTCCGCCATCTTCCCAGAATCCCCTGATATTTCCAATTCTAAGTGACTAATACATATATCTAAAGTTTAATCCTTAGGTGTTTGATATACATATCCAGAATTCATATTTGTACATTGTATATTACTTTCCATGTTGTTCTCCAGCTTTAACAAACTTTACATATACTTGTATCTGTTGCTCAGCTTTCTGTACTTCACTGTTAATCATTGCCTACAATGTGATGGTTCTGAATTTATATAACATGATTCAGTGTTCATAGAGTGCACTTCTGTTTAATTTTCCTTCGGTGGATTATATCTGCTATGAAGATGTGGCAGTTCAAAATTTGTGTACTCCTCCTTGCCAAGATTATATTAAACAAAAACTGCAGTAATAAAAAGAAAAAGGTAAACCCAGTGCCCTTTACTAGCTATAGAAAAATTATGCAAATTATTGAAAATATAAGGATATGAACATATGATTAATTTACTTTAGTGAAATACATGTATTGTAGATATTTGAAATATATACCTATTAATGTGTATATATCTATATATACCTTCATGCATATATATACATACAAAAAACATAGTATCTGACAGTTTCAGAATACATACTCTTTTCCAGTAAATATAGATTCAGAGGCAATATTGACTATGTGATGGAATATAAAGCAACCTTTGACAAAGCTTAAAAATTGAGTTCATACAGAGTATATTCTCTTTCCAATATAGAATTAATTTATCATTTCATAACAATGAAAGGACTAAAATTTCCTGAAGTTTAGGAAATGCCACAAATGTATTTCAAATAACCTGAGAAAAAATTCTAGTCCAGATTATGAAATATTTTTCAGTTGAATGATAGTTTAAATATTCCAGTAATGTAGGTTGCAAATGGTACTTTATTTTTAGAAAAATACAAAGACTAAAATAAACACATTAGTGCAATATACTGTCTTGAAGTAGGCTGCCATCAATTTTCCTTCCCTGGACACACGTGCAATCCTCCTAGTAGGAGGAGAAAGAATCCCTTCTCTTTCTTGCATCTTAGCTGACCTGTGGCTTAGTCAGTCAATAGGTATCTAAGAAGTGATGCTACCTGACTTCTAAGGTACTATCATAAAACATCTCTTAGGTTCTATGTAATTGTCTCTCAGGGAGATGACAGCTATCATTTAAATGTTCTAGACTCAGAGAGCACCCAGTAAGGGCAAGTTCATGTTAATGATGTTTA
Organism: Dolichotis patagonum; assembly: GCA_004027295.1. Classification (NCBI taxonomy): domain Eukaryota; kingdom Metazoa; phylum Chordata; class Mammalia; order Rodentia; family Caviidae; genus Dolichotis; species Dolichotis patagonum. Next base: position 64,418 of record PVJX010002891.1, read on the forward strand.
GAGGCTCTGTGGAGAGAGGGAAAGACACTCAGCCATCCACTGGATGCCCAACTGCCTCAGCGTAATTCTCAAGTGAGTGAAAGAAATGGCTGCAGGAAGTCCAGCCCCAACTGTCCCGACTTCTACCATATGTGGGACCCTAAGTGAAGACCATGCAGCTAAGCCTTTCAGTTCCCAGAAATGTGAAAAACAATTATATATTGTTTCTTTAAACCACTTGATGTTGGGGTGGTGTGTTACATGTTTGTAGATAACTAAAAGTATTTTAAAAGAATAAAAGCTAAAAAGCAAAGAACTAAAGTTTTATCTAGTCTCAAGAATAGGTAAGAAACCCAAAGAATACAGAAAGGAATGGTAAAGATCCTAGCACAAATTAATTGAATAGAAAAAATGTGCAGTACTAATAAATCATTAGAGCCAAAAGTTTTTTGTTGGAAAAGACTAAAATAGATAATCAACAGCTGAGATACAAAATAGGTAGGTAGACATATTGATGCATGTGTATATACATAAAATTGATAAGTAGTTAATATGGCTGATCAAGAAGAAAACATATGAAAGACAGTAAGAGAATATTATTAAGAACTTAATAGCACTTACATAAAATGAGAAAATTCCTTAAAGCACAACTTCTCCAATGTATTTAATGAAAATCTCAAACATGTAGTAAATAAACTAAAGGTAATATTAAGTACACACACACATGCACACATACACACACACACACACACACACACACACCATTATCCCAGGGTATAGATGGTATCATAGAAGAACTTGTCCAAGTAATAAATGACACCAATCATATGTATATGTATATATAATATATAATATATATATATATATTCTTTCAGAGAATAAAAGGAAAAACTTCCATTTTTTTATGCATCTATTACAACATGGGTACATAGTAAATATATTATTAAAAAAAGAAAAAGAACAGGCATGTCCCTCTCATGAATTAATTACAAAAATCTTAAACAAAATATTAGGTAACTGAATTCAGAAATACATATAAAAGGAGTGTAACTTCCAGGTTTATTTCAGTGATACAAAACTCAGTGTTGTCACATCACAGCCTCTATAAGAAAAACTAATTACGAGAAAGTAGTAAAGAAAGCTTACAATACATTTGTGGTACAAATATGCAGGAAACTAAGGAGTGGAAAGGAACTTTCTTAATTAGTAAAGCTAATCTCTCTAGATATATAAACAGGAATAGAAATGTATGTACATATATATCTCCAATTACACAGCACTTATTATATCTATTATAAAATTTTGAGAATTATCTTTCTATTAACATTGAAAACCACTTCTATTTAACATTGTACATAAAGACCAGCAAATAAAAAATGAATAAGAACTGAACAAATGGACAAAATATTTGGACAACTATTTCAACAAGATGTCATCCAAATGGCCAATAACATGTAAATGTGCTTAACCTAATTAATAATCAGTAAAATGTAAATTAAAACCACAACATGATGTTATTATACACTTCTCAGAAGAGCTGAAATGAGAAAAGAATATCCCAAATGTTGGCAAGAAAAAGTGGCATCTGGTCCCCAATACACAACTGGTGAAAGTCTAAATTAGAATAATCTCTTTCAAAGACTACTTGGCTATCACTACTACAGAAGGGTGCCATATCTCTTGACCTAGCAGTTCCAGCCTAAGATATGTTACTGAACCCATGCATATGTAAATTAATTGACATGTATAAGAATGTTCACAGCACCCTTCACAATAGCAAAACTCAAGAAAATATTCAGTTGTCCATTGTGTGCAAAATAGAGAAATATTACACTGTACTCATAGAATAAAATACAAAGAAGAATGAATAAACTGCAATTATATGTAACAACATGGATATATTTCAGAATACTGAATGAAAGAAGACATACACAAATACACAGTGTAATTTTACATGTACAGTTCAAAATGACAAATCTAGCCTACGGTGTTAAAACTATAGTGTTTGCAATTGCTTCCTGATCTCTTCAGTGAAGCAGGCTCATACTGTTTGGGTCTAATCATGTTCTAGCACTGCATTAAGAGTGCATTGGGAATGTAACTCAGGGAGAGAGTGCTGGCTTAGTATGCAAAAGACCTTGAGTGTGAACCCTAGCACTACAATGAAAAGAAAAATAAAGGACATTGGAATAATGTATTCCTATAAAATCATAATACATCCTTAAAATTTGTATAAAGCCTATGTGTGTGACACACTTCAATAAGAACTTAACTAAAAACCCACAATCACAATGGCTGCATATCCAGTAATATCAGTGTGTTTGCAGTCAAAACAAACCGGGGCTCGCTGCCAGCTGTCTTCTCTTCCCTTCAGTATTAGTTGTTTCCTCATTTGTATTTGTGCATTTTGATGTTATGGCTCCTCTTTTTCTGTGCTTGCACTTTGCTGCACTTTGCCTCTGCTGTTCTTTAATAACCCACTGTCCCTCTTTTTTCCTCGCCCTTTTCCCCTCCTCCTCCTCTCTGTCTCATGCTTACCTGTTTCGTCCCCCTGCCAGTCACTCCCTCACCCAACCACAGGCATCTCCTGGGGCAGAGATCTATCAGGTCAGCCAGATGACATTCAGTAGAGGCACCTGTTTGGAGCAGAACTATAGTAACAAATCATCTCACAGACCACTATCAAACTTGCAGATGGGTTGGAATTCTTTGTCAGTATGTAGCAGTAAGTGCTCAGTAATTATTTGAGGAGCTAGTAACAACTTGTTTAATAGATGAATAGGTGACCTAGTGCTGGACTTTAGTTTCTCCCCTTAATCACAATATCACAGTCTCATTTTGAAGTGATAAATGTGTATGAAATTTCTGGATCTGTACCATTAGCTACCAAAATCCATAATACCAGAAAACTTCTTGATTCACTGTTCAAAAAAATATTTCAGATACTAAGATTACGACTTGTTTCTTTCTTTACAGACACTTAAACTACCCTAGTGCTAATTAGAATGAGATGCCATCATATCTCATTTAATCTAAGGCTGAAGTATGATGTCTCTGTATAGGTTTCATTCTTGGGAGAGCCATCATGGTTTTTCTCTCTTTGTTTAGTTTTAAGAGGATGATTCTATTTAACTATTTAATTGTATTTGTAAATGAATGTACTGTTGACAGTGGTGGTTGTCAGGACCAGTGCTGTAATACAATTGGCAGTCATTACTGCAGATGTCAAGCTGGCTGGAAGCTGGAAGAAGATGGCAGAGGATGTGAGGGTAACAGTTAAGGCTGCCAGCTTCCTGATAAGGGAAGAGGCCATCTATGCAGTTGAGAAGAGGGGGTTGTGTTTTATCTAGAGCCAGCTGAAATGCTTGTGGAGAATACTGTCAAGAGCACAGATCTTCCTCCCATGCCTAGAGTACAAAATTGTAACCCATAAGAACACTTCAAGTAGCTTATTATAGGAAACATATGATTATACACACTGGCTTGGTTGTGTCATGTTCTGATTATGGGATTTCAATCATACATTTAAATCCCCTGGGTAAAGTACATTTTTTTAAAGCGTTTCATTTAATTCTAGGGTTAAAATGGTGCTTATCATAAAATACTCATATGCTGCTGCAATAGAATTTGAGGGGCACAAAGCTAAACACCTGGTGTAAAATTAGCTTTGTGCACTGACTTTAATATTCTGTGTCCTTTTTAAATTGATACTTTCCCAGTTTATTACTCATGTTATTGATCTGACAATCATTGAGTACTTGGTTTGTATCACAGATTACTACATGTTCTGGAACTATAAAAATAAATGAGAAACACATTCTTTCCTAAAAGAGCTCATTGATTAGAGGCAAAGATTGAAACATGCCCAAACCTTGCAAAACACACTATTGCAATGTGTTAAGATCACTGGATTCAACAAGGCAAGGGTTTCCTATTTGTGTATCCTGGGGAAAGTGATTTAATCTTGCTAACCCTCTCCTCCTATAAACTTTAGCATAATGATAGTTCCTAAAACTACAAAATTTTCTGTGAGAAGTAAATTTAAATTACTTAGCATGGTGTGTGGCCTCTAGTACATAGTGTAATGCTATCTATACATTGTACTTTCATTTATGAACTCAATTCCTACCCATATTGGATCTGAAATAAGGGGCAGGAGAATGTTTTCTTAAGTGTTATGATAGGAAATCTTGAACTAAAAAGACACCTTCGTATGCCTTATAATTATCTTTTCTGACACCGCCTGCCCTAGATTATACTGCAGAAAGGCTTTAATTTTGTTTTAATTTTAATTTTTGCACAATTGGGATTGAACCCAGAACGTTTGTATTGAGCCACATCTCCAGGCCCCACACACCTACTCTTTTTGTTTTTTGAGACCAGAATTGCCCAACCTTAGTTTGAACTTGCAAATCTCCTGCCTCAGCCTCCCAGAATTCTGGGCTTATAGTCCTGGCTTTGAATGTTTTATGCATTCAGGCTATTAATATGTATTTGTATATACTGTATATGTTTATTTGTTCAAAATCACAATAGAGTTTATTCTAACTTTTTTTTCTCATTGAATTTAAAAATCACATTTATTTTTCCCCCTAACAATATCTGTCATTGATGGATATATGTGAAACAGTTGGTAGGCAACAGAACAAAGGACATTCCACCAATGACAGTGCCTAGGCCTACAGATTGGATTGGGAGAGCAAGGTTGGACCACCGATCCAATTTCCTTTATTAATACTTTCCAGCAAGAGTTTGGCAGGTAGCAACAGGAAAGGCTTCTGCGGAGGCCGAGAGATTTGTGCTTTTGCCTGGCTCTCTGCCCAAACAGGGTTACATTCACAAAGGCAAGCCCTAACTTCCCCAGGCTCTTATTCATTTAAGTGTAATAACATTTCTTCTGGATGTAATTATGTGAAAATGATGTTCCAAGTATGGGTTCAGTATCAGGAAAAAGAAGGAGTCAATGCCCATGTGGCCACCAAACTAAAGGTGGGGTGATGGCCACCAAAGACAATAAGACAATATATACAGTGAGAATATTGTTTGTCATAACCCTTTTCTTCTCTGATAGGTGGTGACCTACTTATTTCTCTTTAACTAGGCATTATTATTATCATCATTGCCATTATTATGAGTGCATTTCAAGTACATAGCCAAATAATTAGCCATTATTAGGTGCACCAATTTGTATTATTTTCATAATAGTTATTAGAATGATAAAGTATGTTATATTTTATACACACTATGTCATTTATATTCATTTATCTCACATTTTAACTGAGGTTAATTCTGTTCACTCATATAAATGTTAGACTATTTAGAGAAGAGCTTTCTATGGTTTGATTTAGTTGAAGACCAATTGTATGAGCTGTGTAAGAATAAGGTCAGTATTAATGAGAATCAGGAGTTTGATAATCAGGAAACACTGATTTGCTATTTATCAAGGTGCAAACTGGAAATGGAAGTATGAAACACAACAACTTGCCAGCAAAAAACAAAACCAAACAATCAAATAAAGCACTTGTAGGAAGTAAGGTTTAAGGTTACTATCTATACCAAATAGTGAGTTAGAGATTCAAGTTCTCACTTGTTAAACACACAATGATCTCAGATTTGGTTTCAAAGAGCATACTGAATGCTATAGCTATAGAATTAGTCATTAAATACACTTTTTATTGCATTAATGTAAGTTGAATTTAACTTATCTGAATTACTTTTTAAAATATAAATCAGCATTTTAGTTGACATTTACTGTGCTGCCGAAATAAATCTAGACTATGCTCTTACATGGAATTGTAACAGCTGTCAACAGGCTTTTTAGCTAATCTTATTTTTTAAACTTTTTCTCTACAGAGATGTGAACTTATAGAGAAGCCTTTGATTAGCTGATTGCACTGGAAATCCCTTATCTCAGGTCAGCACTGAAACTAAAGCATATTTTCTGATTTAAAGTGCAGATAGATTCTTACAAGGTGTACATTAAACGAGGAGCAAAGAGATTAGGGAAAAAAGCCCACTACTGGATACTGTCACAGTATTAATATTTTGATGCAAATATATTCAAAGGACATAAGAGTTTTCTTCTTTAATTTGTTAGTGTGAGTTTTGATATTTATAGAGTTTTAAATAGGCAACTGTCTTTGCATTGCAAAAAAACTCCAACTAGATTTCATTATTTTATTTGTTATTAAATTTCATTTTTGTCATTATGCTGAGAATTTCTGTATGCACAACTATGAGTAAAATAAGCCAGTAATTTTTTCTCACATTTTTCTTTGTGACATCAATTTTTTACCCCATAGACATTTGGCAATGTCAAAGACATAATTGCTATAGCAGAGTAGTGAGTACTGCTGACGAGGGGATGGAGGCCAGGATATTGCTGAACTATGGTCACACTTATAGTAAACCTCATTGTATCAGCCAAGTCTGTTCAATATATTCTGTTTTCTTTTTTCTTTTTCTTGCATATACTGAACCAGTGTCTTTAGCTTCAGATTTCAACAATTTAACTTTACAGTTTTACAATTTATTTTTCTGAGGTCTTTAAGTTCCTTTCTAATGTGCATGCTCATGTGTATCTTTTTCTTGTACCATTTCACAGATAGTCATTCTACAGTTTAAATCTTATTCCAAAATCTTTGGTCCTTCCCATAAGTTACATTTATTGTTTTGTATTTATAGGTATCATTCACACTGTCTTTCCTTTTGTGTTATGTAGATCTGAATTGTAGAACTTCTTACAGAGAACTTTAAGGATGTACATGTTTATACTATTGATTAGACTGGAAATATACCCTAGGAACAGATTTTGTCTAACCTTTTTATCATTCCCAGATCATGGTTTTCTTGTATGTAGTGAAATTCTATAAATGCCTATTAAATGAATGAATGAATGAATGAATGAATACCCATCCATTCAAACATACATGCATGCAACCAGATACATACATCAAGTCAATATGCCTTTGATTCATTTTTCTATGTACAAATTTTAATTATGCTGGGGTTGTCATTTAAAGTTTTGACTAGTTAAACCATTTGGTTATGCATAGGTGTTAATGTAAGTATGTCCTGAGAACAAGCCCATTGCATGTGAAAGTGATTTATTTTCCTATGTACAAATTCTAATCATGCTGGAGTTGTCATTTAAAGTTTTGACTAGTTAGACCATTTGGTTATGTGTAGGTGTTAATGTAAGTATTTGCTGAGAACAAGCCTGTTATATGTAAAAGGCCAAATCACATTTTCCCCTTAGGGAATAAGTCAAACACTTTGGCTCAGTTTGAACTTTCTAAACCATTTCTCCATATGACATACATAAATCACTGGCACAGTAGCATAACTAGTGTGATTGTCCAACCCAGTAGTTTCATGAAGTGAGTTAAACATTTTAAATTAAAAGGTACCTGACATTATGATATATTTCCATAAGTTATCTGTAAGTTAATTATCATTGATAATAAATTTGAGGTAAAATCTTCTGGGTGTGGGAAACACATTAAAGTATACTGTACTTTAATGTTGACATATTGTTTTTCTATTAAAATACACTGTAATTTTTTACTAATTTTTGCCAAAATACATTTCATATGATTATGTTAGCAGAGACTCACTCAGCATGCCATTGTGAAATTATTGTTGTTTTGCTCTATAAACAAAAGCTTCTGTATGTAGAATTCTAGGAAAATGAAATGATTTGAATAAACTTTTAAGGTTAGTTGGTAGTCAGAGTAGCATTAGAAGCCATGCCTTCATATTTGTCATCTGGTATCCTTTTCCTTTTTTTGGTTGATAATCAGTTAGTTATAACTGGGGGTCTCATTGCTATGGAGGCCCAGAAGCTCTCAACTCATAAAGGCCATAATCAACAGGGAAAATAAATTAAGACCTGGAGAAAATGCCTGATTTCCTCCAAGTCCAAGACAATTTATATTTAGAATGAGAACAAAATCCAGCTGTCCTTTTCCTATTTGTCACTGTTTTCAATCCATCAGTCAATCTGGCCAGTAAGTATTTATTGAGTAACTTATGTAGTTGACATTGTATAAGGTAATTTGAGAAGTAAAGTTTACAAAATGTGAAGTCTTCCTTCATGTGGGTTCAGCATCATTAAGCATTTTGGATACAAATTACATACAAAACTTTAAATGAAGTAAGTAAATACATTATATTCTCTGAAATTTTACCTAAGTCAGCCCTGTGCTTTTCAAAATCAGCTGTTCATTTATACTAATTATGAATTGTCAAAGGATGAGGGGTCTGCTTAATAACCCTTCCTATGAGGAAAACTTCTATTACATGTAATCCATATTTCTCTTGTTGAAGTTTAAGCCTCTTTGACTTTATTATTCATATTTCAGAAAGAACAACTGTCAGAGAAATTTACAGTAATTCTTCCAAAATTTACAGTACACTTATGTGCACCTCCTAAACTGAAGAAAATAATTACTTTTGCCAAATAGAAAATATTATTGGTACTTAAAAATATGTCTACAGATACACTCATAATTTTTTGTGAATACATAAAAATAACTTTAAAACATTATGAAAGATTTGTGTCTTTCTTGCATACATGACTTCCCTTAGTCATTTGAAGAATTCCTAAATGTTGCTGGCAAAAAACAGACCTGAAGATCAGTGGAACAGATCAGAAGATGCATAAACAACACCAAACACACCCAGCAACCTTATCTTTGACAAAGGAGCCATACACATTCCTCAGAAGAAAGGCAGCTTCTTTAATAAATGGTGCTGGTAAAGGTGGTTTTCTACGTGCCAAAGACTAAGACTAGACCCATGTCTATCACCATGCACTAAACTGAAGTGAAAATGGATCAAAGATCTAAATATTAAAACAAAAACATCAAGTCTGCTGGCAGAGAGAATAGGCAGAACTCTTAAAGACAGGTATAGGGAAGATTTCATAAACAAAACTCACACTGCCTGGGAAGTACTTCAAAAGAATCAGCAATTGGGATCTCATCCTATTAAAAACTTTTCACAACAAAAGAAATCACCAACAGAGTGAGTAGACACACTGTTTTCTACTCACACTGTGAGTAAACCCACAGAGCAGAAAAGAATTTTAGCTAATTGTCATTCAGACAAAAGACTTCTATCTAGAACATGTAAAGAACAGAAAAAAATCAGACCTCTCAAATTTAAAGACTCGATCAAAAAATGGGCCTCTTAAGATGAATGCACACTTTTCAGATGAAGAAATACAAATGGCAAATAAATATATGAAAAAAATGTTCAACACCATTGGTCATTCAAGAAATGCAAATTAAAGCAACACTGAGATTCCATCTCACTCCAGAAAGAATGACTATCATCAAGGAATCAACCAATAACAAATGCTGGAAGGGCGGCGGGGATAAAGGAACCCTTCTCCACTGTTGGTGAAAGTGTAGGCTGGTACAACTGCTGTGGAAATCAGTGTGGAGATTCCTCAGAAAATAAGGATTAGCAGTCTCATTTGAATCAGCTATTCTCCTTCTGGGTATCTTTTCAGAAGAATTAAAAACATCACACCACAGTGATATATATGTGCGTCCATGTTTATAGCACCACAATTTGTAATAGCTAAATTTTAGAAACAATTCAAATGCACCGCCCCCCATGAAATGAATAAAGAAAATGTGGTTTTTCTATACTATGGAGAACTGTGCCATAAAGAAGGATAAATTTGAGGCATTTCTAAGTAAATTGATGCAATTTGTGACCATAGTGTTAATGTGAAATAAATCAGACTCTGTGTAAATGCTGCATTTTCTCCCTGGTGTGAGAATCTGAAAGAGTAAATAAGGGCCAAAAATGTACAATAGACACTACAAAATGTGAAGAAATTGCTCAAGAAAATGTCAAGGTCTCAAAGAACTCACTTGTATAGGGGGATATACAAGTGCAGAATAATGTGAGAAAATTCCAGTGTGGTGCTGATTATTCCTTAACAATTAAAGAAATTGTTATCCTTTTTCAATTTATTAAAATATATTTATAACACATAATTCATTATGATTAAAAAAACAGGACAACTTAATATTATTGGGATATATCACAGTTTCTAAAATTACACTGCATTATCCTTTGATTTATTCATCTATTGATTCATTCACCAAACATGTATGTGATACATGCATTGTGTACCATATTAAACAAACAGTACAGAGTTTGATTCCAAATATTGACTTTGACATTTACTAGCTATGAGACTAGTGGCAAGTTACTTCATACATATGGTTGTGTTAGTTAGCTTTCCTGTACTGAAACAAAATACTTGATTCCTATAGCTTAAAGGAGACAGGTTTATTTTGGCTTACAATTTCAGTAGGTTTAGTTCAAGATCAACAGGCTACAAGGCAGAATCAGCATGGTGTAACAGTGTGGTGGAGGAAAACTGCCCACAACATGATGGTCAGGAAGCAGAGAGAATGAGAGGAGGACTGGGGAGTGAGACTATACCCTTTCAAATCAAGTCTCCAGTTATCCCCCTTCTGACCAGATCCCACTGCTGAATGTGAGAGTTTTGGTAGACATCACATATTTTTATCCAAACCATATTATTCCACTCCTTGCTCTCAGATGGTTTATGTGAAAAATGAATTTAGTCTGTCTCTAAGAATTGTCAATGTCTCAATAGTTTCTAAAATTTCTGAAATGTTCAAGGCCAAAATTTCTTCTGAGACTGAAGGAAAACGTTTAGCTTCGAGCTGGCTGGGGAAGGAGGGCAGAAATCAAACACTTCAACATAGAATAACAAAGGAAATAATTCTCATTCCAAAAGAGAGGAGTAAGTGAATAGTTGAAAATTGGAGGAAAGCAAAACTAAAACCCAACAGGGCAAACATCAGTGCTTTAGCTGCATCCCTAGCACTGAGGGCACGTTGAGTTTAAATGTGAACTCCAAAGTGCTTGAGCAGCCCCATTTCTATGGCACTGCCATTTGTGACCCACGTGGCCAATCTCTTGGGTTGCCTCTTCTCATTTCCTGCAATGTTTTCAGGAATGTTCAAGATTTCTGAAATCTCTAACTTCCTGGGGTCTGCAGTTCACCTTTGGCTTCATTCTCACAGCTTCGCACACTACCTTCTCATGGCATCCTTGCAAAGACTGTGTCCTCGTACACATTTTTTCCCAACCTCCCAGGTCTTTTTCTGAAATTTGGGTAGAAGCTTTCATAACTTCATGACTCTTATATTTTAGGTGTCTGAAAAACCAGCATTGTGTGGTTGATGCCAATATCAGCTGCCAACTTTGTCATTGGACTCCTTGAACCTTGCTGCAATGGCTTCTGAGTGCCTAGATGGCTGAATTGGTCAATATACTTCCCTAGATGGACCTGAATGAAAGTCTATGGTTTTGCATTCTTAACCTTGAGATGAGTAAGGTCTTGAGGATTTCTGAGATGCTCTCAAGGAATCTTGCTTCTTGTCTCTATGTCTATATCTAATGCAAATATTTTCATCATCCATGATCTTTGACACAGCTTTGTAGGTGCTAACTTTCTGGTGAATCTACCAACTTTTCAAATAATTGAGTTCTGTTTTTTGCTCATGCTTCTCACTGTAGATGTGGCTAGAAACATCCAGCAATACTTATGCCATAGCCTGAATGTTGGGCTTCCTTGAAATTTCCTCTGCCGGATTAATTTTTCTGCCACACTTAGTTTCAAGCATTCATAGGACCTAGGCAAAATGTAGACAAAATCTCTGCTACAAGGTAACATCTATGGTTCTAGCTCAACTATCAGTGAAGATTTGTTCCCAATTAAAACTTTCTGAGCCTGTGCTTTACTGATTTCATTCTTATCAGCATTCTGGTTTTCTGAGCTCTGACTAGTATCACTATCATGTAATACTTAATAATTGAGGACCTTTCTAATCCACTTCTCCAAATTTTCCAAAGTCCTCCTACAAACCAGTTCTAAAGGCTTTTGAACCACATAGTCAGGCAGTCACAATAACAACCCCACTCTCATTAGTAGTTTTATGTATTATTCAACTTCCCATGGCAAGGACAGTGTACTAGAAATCCACAATTTAAAGGAGGAGAGATGTATTCTGGCTCACACTTTTACTACGGTCAGTCCGTGTTTGGCATACTCCAAAGCAGAAATGGCATAGTGAACTTTCGTGAAAGAGAAAAGTTGCTCATACCAAGTAGACAAGAAGCAAAAAAGAGCAACAGGAGGAGGCAGGGTCAAGAATATACACTTCCAAATCATACCATCAGTGACCTGCCCCTTCTGAGCAGCCCCTAACTCTAAACGTGAGACTTTTGTGGAAAACTGTGGCTCGGAATCATAATACTGAGCTTTCACTTTTTCATATATAAAAACCAAGTAACAATTCTTAACCTGACATAGGTTGAGATGTTAGATAGATGTTGAATAAAAACACTTGAAGGGAAATCCTTTCCCATCTTATGACCACATGAAGAGAAATAGATGTTCCTTATGTGCTTTCCTCATATCCTTCTGCCCTCTCACTTACTCTCTTCTTCCCAGCTAAGAAGGAATGAACTTCCTCCCCTGTGAGTTTGTACCAAGAATGTGTGCTGTGGAATTCATCCTTTTCTCTTACTTTTTCTTTGGAATCTGTAAATGCCTCTTGAATGTTACTGTTCTTGTCTACTTTGCTATAATGTATTCTTGGCCAGGATTCCACATGGGGGAAATGTAGGTTTTCCCAGTGCGTCTGTTATCAGGTGAGAGAGTTTGCCTAGGGAACCCATTGTTGCTACCCCTATAAATCCTATTTTCCAGCTTCGATTTTAGCAAAAATAAAGTTGACATTTTGTCTCCATCTGCTTATTCTAGATTAGATCTCAATTAATTTAAAAGTCAGGCAGGCAACATAAATTTGCTATTGGAACCTCTCAGAATACTAGCATATTACATTTGTCTAATGCATAGTAGATACTTAGAAAATTTTACTTCTCTGCTTTTTTATATATTCTTATACTATTTGTTATTGGAGATTTTAAAAATACATGCAAAGTTTCTCTCTATAAGATGCTTCCAGTTCAATAAAGGAGATAAGATGGATACACAAACAGCTATAGGGTAAGAAGGCAAGAGTAAATACAAGACAGGCACAAGTAAAGTGCTGTGGGAATTAAGAGAACAAAGAGATAACTCAGCATTAAATCAAAATGAACCGCAAGGAACAGGGACAGCACTAATCATGCAGTTCTGGGACTGAACAACTCTACTTCCAGTTTCAAGATTTCCTTTAGTATAGTTCCTTACAGAGTTCTACCAGTAACCACTTGCCCTGCCATCTCTGTCCTTTCTTTCTTGATTGATCCTAGAAGGCATCTGAGATTTCAACAACAAACCTACTCCTGCCACACTCAAAGCATTCATCACAGAGACTCAGAGGGTATTCTTAATTATCTGGAAAGAAAGCATACATAATTTAAGTTTGAAGCAGACATGCAAGTGAAAATTTTCATTATTTCCTTTTAAGCCAGTCTTTAAAATGAAATCTATCCATCACCCTCAACTAGTTTAGAATAATAATTATAATGTATCATCTTTCAGATTTTACTTATAGTAAGCACAGTATTTGGAATTGATGAGAACTCAAGGAATATGTAACTGACAAAAATTATCCAAGATGAGCTGATTCCCTTTCTACATTTCATTAGGGACATGCAGATGTATTGCAGTTACAGCTTCCCCAAGTAATGCCAAAGAGTGATTAAAACAAGTGGGCCTCATATCTGTGGCTGACAAGGCATCACTCACAGAGGTCTCTTATTGCTAATACAACAGGGCAAAAGTTTACCATAGTAAAACGCACTACTTCAGCAACCTGTGCCACTTTGAAAGACACTGTAACAGATGCAGCCAGCCAGGGAGAATCAAATGACTGTGCAATGCATTTAGGTGTGGAGGGCCACGAGAGACCTCTTTTCCAAAGTTTGCCTCATGGTCCTTTGATTTTACTTTATTTTTAGGCTGAAGGTTTTATAGTGCACAGAAAAAACCTTTTGGTTTCATTCATAACTATTTTAGTTTCTCTTGTCAGTAGTTTTTAAAATAAGCTGATTATTTTGATATATTTTATTTTCTGCTGAGAATATTTCCAAAATTAACTCTCCATCTGGAATTTCTCAGGTGTTTATGTTCCATATAATATTTAGACTTTGGATCCCACCTTTGAAAGGATAGATATGATCCTATGTTCTAAAAATTGTTCTTTTTAAACATCTGAAATGGAGAGGGTTGGTGCCTGCTCTTGAAAACTCCATATTATTTTCCATTGCTACCATAAAAAGCAGTCATGGATGACTGGCTTTTTAATGTTGCTTTTGTAAGAAATTCCTTTATCAGTTTCTAAATAAAGACATTTTCCTTTCAATAGGACCACATTAAAAGAGGATAAGAATCCATGTATGTGATTTTTAATTAGACAGAAATCAGGTAACATTGACTTGATATTTTGGTATGGGCTTATAGGTGTTTATTTTTTAATGACCTGAAGATCAGTGATTCTCACAATAGAAGTTCATGGATAGAAATGGAGGTTTTTATATCTAAAAAACTGTGTAATTCATTTCATCAGTTTAAGTTTCATGTTTTTGTTGGTTGGTTTTTGTTTTATTGTAGTTCTCTATTTCTTAACATACATATTTTTCCTTGAATATAATTAATATCAAAACAGATATATGTATTATATATATATATATATATATATATATATCAGTATTTTATTTGTTCTGATGGATACATTTGATGAGCATAGTCCACATGTATTACCAGGTAAACCTAACAGCCAAGAGGATGCTACTTACCTTTTAATGTTATACCTTGTGTACCGGTATTCTAATGGTAAAAGTATATTCCTAAGAATAGCAAATGCTGGGAATATGTGGCGCTACTACATATTCATGCTACTACAATAATAATATGCACTGAGCCAGCTGATTATGGACATAATATGTGATATATATATATATGGATATATATATTGCATATATATTTCTACATTTCATTAGGGACATGCAGATGAATTGCAGTTATAACTTTGCAGTTATATATAGTTATAGTTATAACTATATATATATATATATATATATATCACAGTTCTTTCAAATGTAAAAGGTATGAAGAATATGGAACATTCTTTAAACAAAGAGCATGGTAGGCCTCAGAGATTGCGCAAACACTTAGGCTTATTGTAAATGTTGATGCACTGTGTCAACTCGAGAAATCCAGGAGTTTAACTAAGTAACTCAGTAGTTCTACATCCTAGATTGTAGAGGACATGCTCTAGGGGACTGTTGGGCTCTAGGATGTTGTAATGGGTGATTCATTATGTCAACTTGAGAGGCAGAGGTCAGGGCCCTCACTTGGTAAACATCCTGAGCCTGTGCAAGAGGACAGCACGAAGATGATGTGAGTGTTACACCTGCCCCATGGCAGGTAACCTACCTAAAATACAAGGCAGGAAAAGAAGCATGGTCCACCACTTTTTGTGCTCTTGTTTCTTTTGCTGTCTTCTGCTGCCTTGAACAGTTGCTCCTGTGCCACCTCGCCCTGCCTTGGAGCCAGCTGATTATACACTGAAACCTTGACAAACTGTAGGCCAAATAAACCTTTCCTTCCTTAATTTTGGGTGTCATATATTTTGTCTCAGCAATGAAAGAAAAGTAACTGAGACACTTATGTTTCTAAATATTAAGGATAATTTATCATGAATTAATTATTATCATTCAAATACGATATGACTTTCAATATGTATTGCAGACTGAGAAAAACCCCTGGTATATTATAAAGCCTTTCATAATACTCCAACAATAGACCACCTGAAACTGCGGAGGGGCAATGTTTATTGTAGTGGACCCTTGCTGGCCAGTATAATATGTATGATGGGGAAATATGTTAGCCTTGGTTGGTGTCAACTTGTCACTAGGTCCTATTGACTCCTGTTTCAGAGATAGAATGGAGAAGGAGAGAATGAATATGCCACATGTTTTCCGTGTAGGGACATGAAAGGTCAAGGAAGGAAGGTGGGAGGAGAAACATGAATAATAATTGAAAGGAATACAGTTGATATCTACAATTCATGAAATAGTTAGGCACATGTGTCTAAGTTATACCGTTCTCTAGTTTCACTACACTTACAAAAGTGAGACACTTTAAATCTTACAGAATTCCCAACAATGCTATGAATCATCCAATGTCCTTTATGTGTATTTAATTTTTTTAGCATCATCAAAGTGGCCCTTGTGCTAATGCATCAAAACATTTGTAAAAGTAAAGGAAACAAAAGGGCAGATGTAAATTGTATTTCATTAGTGAGAAAATCAATAGGTTTGAAATCATCTGGTACTATGTGTGCCTTTGAGCAAGGGAACCAGAAGCTTCTGCATTTAAATACATGACTATAAAAGACACGAATTCTGTAAAATTCAAAGGACTATATGACCTAAGAGTATTATCCATTTATTTTGCATATATTCTTATTTTTTAAATAACCATCACATTTTGGAGGCCTGTTTGAATGCTGGCTGGAAAACATATTAAAACTGCAGTTGATAAAATTAGGTTAATTATGATTAATTAGACACTGTCCTTATTAAAAGTGAAGTGATTTAATCCTTATAAAAAGCCCTAAGGCATGAGAAAGTAAAACAGCTATGTAAAAGGGTAGCATGTTCCACAATTTAGAAAGTCACTGAAATACAGTGTTTCTACACTTGCAACAGGCATATGTGTCTCCCATAACTTGATTAAATGCACATTTGATGGAATAGGTATGGGATGAACCTGGGAATCTGCACTTGTTACAGGGCCCCAGGAGATGCAGTGCTGTTTGTTGATGGAGCACATTGAGTAGAAAGGCTTTGTAACCCCTTTCTTTCAGTCAGTTTGTCAGATAATTATTAAACATTGGCTCATTATAATAGAGGCATAGACAGGGGATACAAAAGAAGGTTTCTGGAGCTTTTAAAAATAACTATTCACATATCCTTTAATTTGTCTTTTTGAAGGTGTACATCTCAGTGCATTTTAAGATGTTCACAAATATGTGCAATGGTAATCACAGCCAAGTTTAGAATATGTATCAGTGCCTTTCAGTATTACCTTATCATTACCATTTCTTCCACTCAGGATACCATTTATAAATTTTATCCTTTTCTTGGCATATAGAAGTGTTTCATTGCTTTTTATGGCCACATAACATTACATTATATGAACGTACTACTTTCTGTTAATGCCTTTGTAAAATGACAATCATTTGGGTTGTCCCCACCTTTTGGACCTTTTTCACTAGCAGTTATTTAAACATTTACATGCAAAATTTGTGTATAAATAAGTCTGATTTATCTTGAGTATATACTGGTGAATGTAGTGGCTGGGTTATAAGGTAATTCTAAATTTTACTCTTTGTGAATTTTTAGTTTAGATAAATAAATAAGATTTTAAATGTAGATATATACATACATACATATATAATATATTTATATCAAACAGTTTATTTCATGAAGGAAATTCATGGCCAAATAATTTTGGAGAAGCCTAAATATTAAATCTCTCTTGAGGAAAACCAGGCAAAATAGCCATCATTTAATTTGGTTTCACTTAAATTTCCCAAATTCTTTTTCTAAAAATATTTATAAATCTTGGAAAGTCAAATACTTTGGACTCAGGATTTTTCATTTGGTACAATTCATTTTGAGAAATTTTCTGAAGATAGAGACATGATCAATTAGATAGGGCAAAGAGTATATTCAAGGAACTAATGGATGATTCATTGGAGTTGGACAGAGAATAGCTTTAACTCAATAAGAAAATTCCATAGGTAAATGGGTAGTGGCAGAGTTTTCAATGAGAGATATTTGAGTAGAGAGCCATGATAGGTTGGAAATGTGATTTCTGAAAGCTTTACGGCCTTGGTATTTGGTTAATGCATAAAGACAAAAGGTGAAAAAGTGGCCGGAAAACTATTTATAGGCTATTGAAAATTTCTAGCTATTGATATTCGTAAGTTGAAATACTCAGCAAATTCTTATGCCACATTGGACTCAGGGGAAAGGGAAAATATCACAGTCTTTGTAAATAAAATGAAATATAATATGGAGTGAATTGTTGATATTAGAAATACCAAAAGCAGTAAGAGAAGTGCATCTTTAAAACCACTTAAGAGAGAAATCATAAAGCAACAAGATTTTTTAAAGTATCTATGAAAAACTGTCTACTTTTATATAAAACAATTCCATCCCATTTATTCAGTTTCTCATTTGAAAATCAGAACTTGGTTTGTGTGCATTACCCCATCGTAGGTTTTGATGTGACCATCTGGCAAAGCCTGCTTATTATCTTCATTATGAACCCAGGCTTTCTTTTTATGCTAACTCCTATTTGTGTCCATTAAATTCTAAGTTAAGTCAGTTTCAAATTAATGAGAAGTATGATAAAAGATGGAAACTTCTGCTGCATGTTATTACTAATTATGTTGTTGGGGTATAATATTTAGCACTGCTGAAATCTGGTTGTAAATAAGTTCTGTCTTTGAGGAGATGACTTGCCTATACTTTTGTTCTTGTTACTGTATTTACCATTTCCCTTTTGTTGGATGTCAATGAAAAATAGAATTGCCAGATGGTTTCCAAAGACAAGTGAGCAGCAACTGCTTTTTTTAAAGAAGATTTTTTTATATACTAATAAGTAAGTAGACAAAAAGAATATTCATTTAAAAGAGAAGAAGCCTTCCGTCAGAATCTCAGAGTTAATTACGTGCTCTTGTTTCTATCAGAATGAGTATGAAAAATATAGGTAATAGTCCCCAAATGAAGTAAAATGATAGATCGCTAAGCACCACATATTACCAACATGACACACACACAATACAGACGTCCTGTGGCCAGTATTCTTTATTCAGCAGAATTCTTTCTTCAGCACCTGTTTTTAAAACTGATTCTCTCTGATTTAAGTAAGATTCAAAATTCACTCTTTTTTTCCATATGAACCTTGACAGTAAAATTCCTCCCTTGGGCATGGAAGACTGCAGTGATAGCTTCAGACCTACTGACTGACCCTGTGGTCTTAATTTTCCTAATTATAAAATGATGTAGTATTGGATGGAAAAATATCAAAAAACTTTTCAAATGTTGTAAAAACTATAATTCTCAAACATAACCCTAAAGTCTTTAATGTAATCTTAAAGCTGAGTTCCATGAAAGAAACCAAGAAGAGATTTCAAGAGATTATGATGATGGTAGAACAACAGCTTCCCTGAGCCAGGTGTGGTGGCATACGTCTGCAGTCACTAGCGCTCAGGAGGCTGAGGCAGTAAGATTGCTGTGAGTTCAAGGTTAGTCTGAACTACGTAGTAAGACCCTGTCTCAAAAACAACAACAACAACAAAAAAAAAACACTATCTCCATGAACTCTCTGCTATGCAGTGAGCCCAAGATGGCTATTAAATTCTGAGATTATATTGAATTAGAGCTCAGAAAAGAGAAAGTCATACAAATCAGTCAAACTGTATCAGAAATTATAGGACACATGAAGTTGGCCTGGTCATCTAGACAAAAGTTTAACATAACCTTGTTTTCCACTTAGGAGTTGTTTCTGTGTCTCTCACAATTAAAAAATAATAATAATCTTAGGTTCCCACAATATTAGACACCTAGTTCTGCTCAATATAGTCATATTGAGCTTTTGCCATTATTCATATCAGTAGTTAATCTGGATGAGATTTTAGACAAAGAAATAAAGCACAATATAATTCATCAAGTAAGTCTTTGAATTGCTCATTTTTAATTAAGTAGAATAGCTGTACTCTAAATAGATATTTATCCAGAAATTATATACACTTATAGATAGTAGGAAATGGGGAGATAGATCTTTTTATCTTTTCAAAAGGGAAGGAGACCAAGAGACGGAGGAGGAGAGTAAGCACAAAAAAGTTAAGCTGTGTTGTATACATGTACCAGGAATGAGATCTTTATGTATTAATAAAGAGTAAAATTTGTAAAAGTATAAATTCAGTTCCTTTATTTTTATACAAGGAATCAAACTCAGGGTCTTGCGCTTGCCAGACAGGCATTGTGCACTGAGCTATATCCCTGGCCCTGTAAATTCACTTCTATTTTTGTCCAACAAATGGTTTAGATTTGTCACAATGTATAATGATCTTAAAGGAAAAAAGTTTAAAATTATAAAGAGACATGTGATTCCTAATACATAATAATAAAAATGTTTAACTTTATATTTCCTAAAAATATATTGTGAGAACTCATATATTACAATTCATGGTTATCATAAATTAATGAGCTCATCAAAGAATGAAAGGTAGCAGCTGTAATTTTACAGTATAATGCCTTCTATTTATTGCTTCACATGGGTCCTTTTAATGTGTATGCAACATTGACCTCAGTAAGGATCTAGTGAGGCTACGTCCAACATGTAGGAGAGATGAAGAAAACTAGATTCTCTGACAGTCAACACAAAGTCAGTAAAGTAAAACTTAGAATTAACTCTTTTTCTCAGAGAGGCTTGAAGAACCTGTTGTATCTTTTCCCTTTTTTTTCAATGGATGGATGGATGGATGGATGGATGGATGAACTGATTGTGGTGGGTACTTGGGATTGAACCCAGGGACTTCACACTGAGCTACATTCCCAGTCCTTTCATTTTTCATTTTGAGACTGGGCCTTGTTAGATTGCTTAGCCACCAGGGCTGAGCTAAAACTTGAGATCCTCTGCATCAACTTCCCAGAGTGCCATAATTGTGGCTTTGGACACAAACTTTATCTATTTACAGAGCACAAGAAAGCACTTGACAAGCAAGAGTGATAGGATACCTATATGCAGAAAGGGAAAAGTGTTATCCAACCATGCCCTCAACCAACAAATTTCAAAATACCAATTCTATGTGCAAATGAGTAAATTAGACTAGTCTGTTCCATTGAACATTTATCTAACCAACTCCATTTTTGAGATCTTAATAGGGTGTAATTGAGAAAAAGAAAAATAAAAACATACAGTAATTTGAACCTGACATGTTTTCCTTTGTCACACAGTTTTGATGATCTGACACCAGCTTTATCATTTGCCTGATTTCATCCTGTCTTTATCAATTGGACAATCATAATCCAAATATTTTAATCCAAATATCATATATTATAATCCAAGTATTGTAATCCATTTTCTGGTCTGCATCACAATCTGGATAGTTATATTTGTAATTCCATAGAAATGGTATCGGAATTCTAGCAAATTAATTCCAATCTACCACCTCCAAAGCAGCCCATGGTGAGAGTAAAGACACTAAGACATATTCAAGGTTATGAGCAGCCAAGGGGTCCTAAGCCCAATCCAAATGATGATATACAGACAAAGACCCTGATCCAAGGCCTCTCCCAGAATTTATCATCTCATGAAAAAGGGAGTGGATGGGTGACAGTGAGAATGTTCGGAATTGTGTGAGCAAGGTGAGCTGATCTAGCTGGGTGGAGAGCAAGGACCTCCCCAATTATGCAGGGAGAATGATATGCAGAAAGACCAGTCTGCAAGGCTCAACTGGGGTAGCATAAAGTGAATTTAGGAGGCTGTTGCTTCAGTTTCTGATATATAAACTTTTGTGCCCTGGGAAGTCACAGCCTCTTATTTTGAGGTTCGTACCCAATTGTCATTCCTGGAGCTATTTGGCTTTGCCATTCCACTGTGTTCAACTGTTTTATAGGAAACACATGTGAGGAAACAGGAAGCTGTCAGCTGGCCTTAAGGATTACATATCAGAACCTTAGCCAGCCTTATTTGCATTGCTTGCAGTCAATTGAAGGAAGAAGAAAATAGCATAGCCAGCTCTGTACATATCAGTACATGGAGACAGGGTTCAGTTTAATGCCAAGTCAATTAATCTGCATTCAAGGGGAGCTGCTCAGGTTGTCTCCTACAATTTATCTTTGGATAACTTGGCATTCCTAATGAGAGTTAGTAGGTATTTAAAGGTCTAAAGAGCTTTCTTGTGTAGGAAATAGTCTTTGATAAACTGTGCTATATAAATTCTTTACCTCACTAAACTCACTTGTTTTATTTAATACACACTTGTTTCATATTTAACATAGACATTCTTTATGCTTAGTGACTTATTAGGTAAAAATCATTTTCTAATTCACCATAATCACTGCCATTGTAACTGTAGGTGATCTCTTAATACATGTTATACATCACTATCATAATTATTATCACTGTGGGTGATCTCAAAGCTTCCTCCAAATCAGTGTTGGCAAACCTATGGCACACGTGCTGCAGCAGGCACACAGAGCACTCTGTTGGCATACGAGCCAAGCTGCCCCAAAATCATCCCAGCCCCTGAGATTCAGGCTTAATTGCAATGCTGATACTTTGAAATAAATAAGTGGGTTTTGGATTGCAGTTTGGGCGCTCGGTCACTGAAAGTGTCATCATCATTGCTCTAAACTGTCCCCTCAAATATGCTGCAGTCTGAAACAGACTAGATATTTCAGTTGAAAAATTATGCCACAAGTCAATAATTTTTTCAATTAAAATAAGGGATGATAATTCAGTGTGATCACTAAATATTTAGAAGCATAGTTTAAATATTAAAAGATGCCTAAAAATTAAATAATTCTAACTCTTTTTATTAAGTGCTAGGAATATTACTCATAGATATTCAAAACTGTCCACTAGGGCTGTTGAAACTAGGACTAGGGCTTGTTGCTATAAGAATGATCAACCCTAAAAGTAAGTAATTTGGGCAAGTGCATAAAAGACATTTCAAGGAGGTATAAAAAGCCAAATTCTAGTCTAGTCTCTGCTTGTACTTGTTGAATCTGTTTTCTCATCTCTAACGTGAAGATACCAATATTTGCCCTATCAAATTCATGAGACTTTTTTGTAAAACTTCATGAATAGTTTAGTGAAAAGAATATGTAAATGGTGAATTTATTTGCAAAGCAAAGTTTTCATAGTTTGAACTAATGAATGGTTTGTTAATATCTTCCTGAGTCCCATTTAACCAAGGGCATAATCAAACAAGTAAGACTTAATAAAAAAATGTAATCTTGAAAATATACCCTTAAAAAAAGAAGAAAATACTGGGATAGGACCTAAAATAGGAATAGATAGAAATGTAATTCTTCCTTTTGGAGCAACTGATAACATGATTCAAATTTTGTATCCCCAACTCTCAGTCCTTTGGACAAATGTACTCTTAGAATATAACATGTTGGGCTGGGGATTTAGCTCAGAGACATAAGCACCTGCCTTGCAAGCACATGGTCATGAATTCGATCCCCAGTACTGATGAAAAAAAAAAAAAGAATATAACATGTTATATTTATTTGTTAAATTGAGTGTCTCTCTCAACAGACTATACATATCCTGAAGATAAAGAGTATGTCTTCCCAAAAAAATCAACAAAGAAATAACAGAACTGAACCAACCTTGCGAACAAATGGACTTAGTAGATGTTTACAGAGTGTTCCACCCAATATCAGAATACTCATTCTTCTCAGCTGCATATGGCACATTCTCTAAAATAGACCATATATTAGCCAATAGAATATGCTTAAGTAAATACAAAGAAATTGAAATTATTCCTTGCATGTTATCTGACCAGAGTGCAATGAAATTGGAAATTAATGACAAAAGAAACCACAAAAACTCTATAAACAAATGGAAATTAAATAACACCAATGGGTCACAAATGCAATAAAAGAAGAAATTATACAATATTTACAATTGAATAAAAGTGTAAACACAACTTACAGCAATCTGTGGGAGGCAATGAAAGCAGTCCTCAAAGGGAAATTTTTAGGGATGAATTCTCATATCAAGAAAACAGAAAGTACAAATAAACAACATACTGCTGCACCTCAAGCCTCTAGAAAAAGAAGAGCAAATCAAGCCTAAAGCCAAAAGAAAGGAAATAATAAAAAACAGAGCAGAAATTAATGCAATTGAGACTACAAAAACAATACAAAGACTTAATGAATCAAAGACTTAGTTCTTTAAAAGAATAAATAAAATTGATAAACCCCTAGCTCACCTTATCAATAAAAAGAAATAAAAACTCAAATTCATGCAATAAAAAATGTAATGGGTAAAATAACCACAGATCCAGTGGAAATTTAGGAGACTATCAATAACTACTTTGAAAATCTATATTCTCATAGGACAGAAAACATAGAAGAAATGGACAGATTCCTGGAAACATATGAATTGCCAAAGCTGAATCAAGAATATACAAAAATTCTGAATAACCCATTATCAGTTAATGAAATTGAAAACATCATTAAAAATTTACCAACAAAGGAAAACTGATATCCTAATGCATTCACAGCTGAATCCTACAAGAAATTTAAAAAAGATAAAGCACCAATACTCCTCAAACTCTTTGATGAAATTGAAAGGGATGCAATTTTCCCTAATTTGTTCCTGGAGGCAAGTATTACCTTGATACCAAAACCAGAGAAAGACCCAACCAAAAAAGAAAACTACAAGCCGATCTTCCTAATGAACATGGATGCAAAAATCCTCAATAAAATATTAGCAAACAGAATGCAGCAAACATCAAAAAGATCATACACAATGACCAAGTGAGATTCATCCCGAGAATACAAGGTTGATTCAACATATACAAATCAATAAATGTAATATACCACATCAACAGAGCTATAGACAAAACTCAAATGATCATCTCAGTAGATGTAGAAAAAGCTTTTGACAAAGTCCACCACTCATTCATGATAAAAACCCTACAGAAAATCAGAATAGATGATCGGTTAGCTTAATATTTACCTGTTAAAAGCCATCTAACACAAACTAACAGCCAACATTGTACTAAATGCTCAAAAAACTGAAAGCTTTCAACCTAAAATCAGGAAAAGACAAAGATGTCCACTATCACCACTGTTATTAAATACAGTTCTGAAAACATTAGTCAGAGCAATTAGACAAGAGAGAAAAATAAAAGGTATAATAAAACAGACCCGAGGACCAATGGAACAGAACAGCAGATACCGACATAACTCCAAACACACTAAGCCACCTTATCTTTGACAAAGGAGCCATACATATTCCCTAGAAGAAAGATAGCTTTTTTTTTTTTTTTTGTGGGCATCGAACTCACAACCTTGTGTTTACCAAGCAGGCACTTACGCTGCTGAGCTAACCACACAGCGAGATAGCTTCTTTAATAAATGGTGCTGGAAAAACTGGCTTTCTACATGCCAAAGACTAAGAGTAGACCCGTGTCTATCACCATGCACTAAACTAACGTCAAAATGGATCAAAGATCTAAATATTAAAACAAAAAATCAAGTCTGCTGGCAGAGAGAATAAGCAGAAATCTTGAAGACAGGTATAGGCTAAGATTTCATTAACAAAACTCACACTGCCTGGGAAGTACTTTAAAGAATCAACAATTGGGATATCATCCTATTGAAAACTTTTCACAACAAAAGAAATCACCAACAGAGTGAGAAAACAACCCACAGAGCAGAAAAGAATTTTAGCCAATTGTCCTTCAGACAAAGGACTTCTATGTAGAACATATAAACATCAGAAAAAAATCAGACCTCTCAAATTTAAAAACCCAATCAAAAAATGGGCATCTGAGATGAACGCACTTTTCAGATGAAGAAATACAAATGGCAAATAAATATATGAAAAAAATGTTCAACATCACTGGTCATACAAGGAATGCAAATTAAAGCAACACTGAGATTCCATCTCACTCCAGAAAGAATGACTATCATCAAGGAATCAACCAATAACAAATGCTGGAAGGGCTGCGGGCATAAAGGAACCCTTCTCCACTGTTGGTGAAAGTGTAGGCTGGTACAACTGCTGTGGAAATCAGTGTGAAAGATTCCTCAGAAAATTAGGATTAGCGGTGTCATTTGAACCTGCTATTCTCCTTCTGGGTATTGTCTCAGAAGAATCAAAAACATTGTCAGTCACTCATCAAATATTCATTGGAAATCTACTCCAAGATTAATCTTTTATTCTGAGCAACTACTTTGAAGATAACAGTATGCAATAAATTAACTATTGTTAATCTTCTATTGTTTTGAAATTCTGTGTTATTGTTTTTATTCTTTTTCATAAAAAATGTGTTTTTTTCCCATTTTCTGGTATCCCTGCCTGATCTCTTGCACAGGACTTGGAGTAGGTTTCCCATGATATTTTAAGGGTGAGTGATGATGTGTACATACATCAGAATCATCAAAGACATTGGATAGATAGGATTTGCTAAGTTTTGATGAAGCATTGCACTTCTTAAATGTTAAGGAACTATTTTCAGGATATAAAATATAAATTTTACATTAAAATTTAACAAAAAAAAATTAGTCCATACACTTGATGCTACTATTTCTTCAGGATAACTCATGAAAGCATGAATTTCTAGGGCCTGAGTTCCTATCTTTAAATTCATACATTTCTTACTAGAATTAATGATAATC
The DNA here is from genome assembly GCA_004027295.1 of Dolichotis patagonum. Lineage (NCBI taxonomy): Eukaryota > Metazoa > Chordata > Mammalia > Rodentia > Caviidae > Dolichotis > Dolichotis patagonum. The sequence continues at coordinate 90,854 of PVJX010002891.1, forward strand.
TTTAGCTCCAAAATTAACAATTTCCTTTGAATAAAATGTAGTTTTAGACTGGGATGAGATATTGCAGGTGGTATTACAAAAATCAGAGGAACATACCCAAAATAAACCTAAAAGCATAGGGATCTCTGTCAAGCAGAGAAAGCATTGTAATTTTTCTGTTTAAAAGAAAGTTTTAAAAAGCATGTGGTTTCAACATATCCTAAATTATAATAACAGCACTGACTTCCACTTTTGTCCAGATGTCTTAAAATGGTGTAGAAATCTCATTTTCTGGTATTTTTGGACAAATATAGCTATTAAAATCTATAAACAGTTCATATCATTCTTAATCTTGAACATAGCAAGAATATATACAACCTCTGAATGCACTTAATGGAAATATTAGGAGGAATACCATTACATCCAGGCTGTTCCTGTTTGACTTTCAATAGAAATGTTTGGTAAAGTAAATCTCACTTTGTCCATTACCTTGCCTGCTACGTGATATAAATTTTTTGCCTACTAATCACAAATCTCAAGATCTGGGAAAATGAAGTGCCCTGGAACCGGCTATATATTTTTATTGCCATCTCGAATCAAACTGATGCAGTTTTTCATGAGAGGACTAATAAAAGTCACAATCTGTATTGAAACATCCCTGTATTTTATGGACCCATCTGATATACCCCTAATAAAGTTCTAAAATAATCCATAATAGATTCTGCAAGAAGCTCAGATCTGCCAGCACTCTCATTAGCAGCCCAATTTTAACCACTACTTTAGGCATGACTGTCTGAAAAATGTTAGAGGGGTTGCTTAATATTGAAAGACTAGTAGCTGAAGGGACAGGAAGCTCACTTATTCAAAAATCCAGCTAGATTGCTATTTAGAGCAACTTTACAAACAAAATTGCATTTTGTGCTTTTTTTTTCACAGAACAGACTTGTATTCATCAAATATGTAGTTCACTGAAAATGCCAATGTTTCCAAATGATTCTGCATGAGAAGGAAGAATAGATTAAAACAAAAATATCTCTCAGCTTGTTAAAACATGATCATTTTATGATTGATGTTTTGCTCACATAGCATTTGCTCAATTGCTAATATTGTATAAAATAAAAAAGTCACAATCTCTGCCCAGCCTACTGCTCACAGAAAAGACAAACAGCACAGTCATCATACAGGATTGATTTCATATGTAATTACCCTTTTTTTCCTATTAGAATCTCTGTTTGGGAAACTATATGCTTCTGGCCCCAGATCCTGTTTACAAAAGTGTTAGTTACTTAGAATTCCCTACCTAAAATAAAAATGTTGGCAAATTAAAACATGAGGTGATCATTAGAAAAAAAAAAGAGAAAGTAACCTATGTTGAGATGAAAAGTTGTCTACATTCTATTAATGCTTGCATAGATGCATATATGTCTATGTATCATAACTGGTATTGAAAGTATCTCAGTAAATTTCTAACAAATTATTAGCAGTGTGATCTCTGCACCTGGGAGAATTTGAGAGAGAGAGACTTCAATTATTTCTTCTCTGCTGTTTGCATTTTTTTCTTACACTCAGCATGTAATAATTTTGTGATAAAATAAAATGACACTATTGAGTTTCTTTAAATTTTAGCATATTTTTCATCAGGTAGAAATTTAAAAATAATGTAATATGTTTGTCAAATTCAAAATGTACATGGATATCTTTATTTTTAGCTACCTAAAAGAAAATCCAAGGAATGGATATTAGACTACTAGCACTCAGAGTAGATTTTAAAATAAATAAACACAAAAACTTTCCACACTTGCTCTACTAAATATAATTGTGAAAATTTAGTCAGCATTTATGTTTTATTATGCAATTTAGACATCTGATGCCACTTTATGTCTGGCAAACTCCATATTTGGCATGCTACTTAACCCATTAAGCTCATTTTGAATCAGGTATTGAGATTTGAAATTTCAGGATTAAAATTAATAATGTGTTCTCACTCAGTTTTATTAGTTTCCTAATCATAAATGTCTGAATTCCTGAATTTGTTAATTTCTTAACATTTATCCAAAATTATTTTAAATTCCCAAATATCCCTGGGCCAGAGGCATGTCAAAATTACAAAATAGATCATATATGAAATCATGTCTCCCACTAATTTGATTAGCTGCCTTTACTGTTTCATTCCTAATGATTACCTAATCTAATGAGAAACAAAAAAGACAAAATGAGATAAATCAACATCATGGGCTCCTAGGTACAGCTGAGTAAATGAAGGTTTTCACTGTCCTAAAACCAGATAATCTGCCAGGCACAGTGGTGCATGCCTGTAATCTTGGCACTCAGGAGGCTGAAGTAGGAGGATTTCAAGCCAAGCTGGGGCTACAAAGTGAGTTCAAGTCCAGCCTGAACTGTATAGTAAGATCCTGGCTTGAAAAATAAACAAACAAAAAACAACAAAAAAATCTGATATCCTTGAAACAGTTTCTTTACTCATAGGAAGGTTTGACCTCTCCTATTTTGCCCGGAAAAGTCACACTGGATTTGTCTTTCACATTGATGTGTCTGCTTGTTTTTAGGTTTTCACTCCCAAACTGTTACTGCAGCTACTTAGACCATATCTCTCTGTTCCCAGCAAGACCTGAACTTTCCAAAGTAACTCACTGCCACTATGTGAATGACATTTCTGCGATCAAGTCTTCAGCCTTTCTCTCTTTTTAATTTTATTGCTCGGCTCATGCTAATTTTAGTTTCCTATTGTTAGTATTAAGAGAGTTATAAATGTGACCTTTAAGGTTAATAAGGCATTAGAATGATTTGTTAGTTTATTTCAATATCTAGGTTATTTTTTTTTAAGACAGAAGAGAAAATATTTAGAATCATTAAAGAAGATCCACTATATGATTTATAGTTTGGAATCACTTATTTTCAGGCTTATTGTTTGTTGTACATTAATGAAAAAATTGTTCAAAGTTTCTAAGAATGTCCTGATTTAATATAAGCTTACTCTGTTACATTTAAGTAAATGTTTAAAAGGTTACCAAGTAAATCTCTTGATTTTATTACATTTTATAAGAATAAATTTATAAATAAAATATTTTCATTCATGAGTTGAGAATTTTGTTCAGAAACTAAAATCTGTATTTTTCCCTCTGTATAAGGTAGGGAATATGAAATATAATTACTTTAAAATGATGCTGAAGATGCAGTGGCATAAAATTCTACCTTTTTTACAGTGAAGTTAATAAAATGGCGGATTAAGGCAACCCAGTAGCCAGTAAGAGCTCTGTGTACTTACTGAGGATTGATTCATTTTGGCCCTGGCTGAGGTTGAGTGAACTACTTTCATGTACCCTACTTAAATATCTATGGAAAAAGTTCTGGGTCTTAGGTCAGTGCAGAACTTCCAATTGGTGTGACTCCAGGAGTGGCCCTGTATGCTGCTGCTCAGCTACAGGAGGACAGCACACGCCAGGGTCACAGAGTGGGGTAATCGTGCTATTGTACGTCTAAAGCAGGATGTTTCGGAGAATAGAGTTGAGATGCAAGGTGCTCAAATAACTAAAACCTCAGAGTTATACACATTGATATGAAAAAGCATTAAGCTAAACCCCTGGCATTGCATGCCATAAAATAAGTATTAGTGGCTTATTACTTAAAACAAATGAAAACATCAGTGCAGCACAAACCTTCATGCTATTCTCTTTAAATCCTGTAGCAGGTCTTCTCAGCCTTCTACAAACCAGTCTGTAATTTCCCCATTGTCCACTGACTCTGTCGACTGACAGCGTGCTACAGTAAAAAGCCTATTGAAATCAATCTTTTCTAAATTTTCAGAGGACAAGGTGACAGTGCTAATGAGTGGCTTACATCTGCAACCCACAGAATTGTTGAGAAGGTCGAGTGGAATAACACATAGAGAATGTTTGATATCCTGTCAATCTACATGCCCACAAATGCTTCTTTCTGTTTCATTTTGCACCACTTACACAAAATACATATGGAGGCAGGTGGCACTGTGATAAAAGCATTAGATTTGGATTAAAATGTCTACTTCTTTAATTTATGGATCATTATAAAATCATGAATTTGGGACCCTCAATTTTCCTCAGAAATATTAATACTTCCTAGTTTTCATGGTAGGTTATATAAATAACAATAAATATTGCACAACATTTACACAGAATTTACCTCATCTTTTTCTTCCTTATTGCCAATGGTTTATGTGTTTGTCTGTCCTATTAAACTCAAAATGTGCTCAGTATTGCCCCTTCTTTATCATGCATATATCTACCAAGAGCCCAGCATGCTCCTGGATTAAAAAATAATAATAATAATGTGGATGCTCTGAATATTTCTGACTCAGTTGAAGGACAAATTTGCTTTCCTTCCCATCCTACATAACAAAGGGTAAAATAATGGATAGTGAGCAAGGCAATTCACTGGCTAGTTCATCTTGATGATTGTAACTATTAAAGGCCTGTGAGTTTCTTTGTTCATAGTGACAAGGCCACTTTCTCATCTATAATTTGGTTTCCTGAATAGATCCACTCTCTGAGGACGTAATTTCCTGTGAAGAACAACCCAGGTTATTGATCCATGAATATATCCATAAATAGGATTTCAGTGGCAACTATATGTGCCTATCCCTCCTGGCTCTCAGTGTGAACCAGCACATTCAAACCTGCAAAGGCACCACACTGAAACAGAACAAGGAATAGGAAGGTGGGCAGGTCTCTCTGAGTGCCACTCTTTCAGTGTAATCTTCCTGGACATTCTGACTACATATGTGTACCCCTTTATACAAGTTAAATAGTACTACCTTCATACATCTTTACTTTTCAGGGATATCATTCCCATGCCAGATTTTATTTTTGTTCTGTTTTTTATTGCTTTATTACCCAACATTCTACAATAATATAAATAACCACTGATAATGAACACTTTGTTACTCAAATTATCTGCCATGTAAAGTGGGAAGTATTAGTATTTTTGTTTCTCTTTATGAGAAAAATGGGGGTTCCAAAAATTATGATTTCCTAATGATGAGTAAATTGAAGAACTTGCAGTTTTGTGCTCTAATCTAATACTTTTATCACAATGCCACATGCTTCCACATATATCTTGTACAAAGATATTTATAATCCCTCTAATGAATATGTTAAAATGTGTTACAAATATCTCAGAAATGTTTGGTTGAAAAGCATAATATAAATCTGATAAGAATTTTATGAAACATAAGTCTGTTGAATTTGTTTTAGATAATTGTCTATTCTTTATGCATAGAATCCTAGGTTTATTGGATATTTTTAATGCATGTTTCAAACTGGCTTCAAGTCTGCTTGAAATTTTAAGGCTGTTTGATCTGTTTCTAAGCCATGGCTGATGTTTGCAGACACTCTGATTTTGGAATCATTCTAAGGTTTTATTAAAGAGTCCTTCTCAAGTTGTTCATCAGTGAAAGTAGCACAAACATGTATGAATATTAGTATCTATGCAGCAAAGTAGGTTTCATATCTACACCTCAGACATCTAAGAAGCTTAACCACACTTGCACTCTTTTGAAAAGGGACACAGTTTAATGTTGTATTATTGTTTCTTAAGGAGGTAGGTAGACCTTACACAAATGGAGAGAGAATTTAGAGATGAAGGGAGATGGGAGAGAGAAGAGAAGGAGAGGTGAAAAGGACTAACGATATATATATATATACTCCCAATAAATATATTCCTCATTCATTATATATCACAAACATGTATTAATAAATAACAGATTTGAAAAGTAAGTATAAGGCTAAACGCTAGTGAGTAATTTAGGGAGTCATGAGGACTAAACCATTGGATTAAGAAATGTTAACACAAATCATAGGCAAGCACAAATGACAGTAGACTGTGAGTATTCATCTGTGAAAACATTTCCTTGCTCCTGGCAATTATCTAAAGAAATCCTGACCTATGGTCTAGGCAGAACACAGCACTGCCTTCTTTTCTCTGCTTCCTCACACTGTTATTTACAGTTGTTCCTTTCCTTTGTAAAACACCATCAAGGATGGCTCATATAGATCAGAATGTCCATTGCTGCATATCTCTTTTTTTTACAATGTCATTTTTGTGTGAAAGGATATGTGTCTTTTATAAAAGACATATATCCAAATATTTTTGGAGAAGGTGGAATGTTAGTTCCTTTTGTTCTTTCCATAGTGGATTTTGGGAAAGGTGGTATGTTACTTCCTGTTTGTTCTTTCCATAGTGGATACTGAACCTGGGCCTTGCATGTGTTAGCCAACTACTCTACCACTGAGCTGCATGCCCTGCTCTCTTTTTTATTTTGATGTGGGGTCTGAGTAATTTACCCAGGCTGGCCTCAGACTTGAGAACCTTTTGTCTCAGTCTCCTGAGAAGCTGGGATTGCATGCCAGTGTCAACTGTGCTCTGCTAAATTTCTCTTACAAATGCTTCCATCTTCTTCATAGATATACTAGAAATGCATCAACTACATTTTAAAAATTAAATACAATCTGAACTAAAATAAACTGTAAAGTTCAAAGAAATAAACTACATTGTATATTTCAAAAAGTAAAACAGAATCACAGACTGACTTGTTAGTGGGTATGAATGGAGCTGGCAGATACCACAGACCTTTTCAGCTCCAATGCAGGAAATTAGCTAGGTATCTAGAAATTGAACTCATATCAGAGACTACTATATTTGTTTGGTAGCATTGCAAATTAACACATACTATGTGACTTAAGAAGCAGGCAATTATTGTTTCCCAGCTTTGGTGACTAGAAATCTGAGATCCAAGCACTGACAAGTCGTGCTTCATCTGAAAATACTCCTCCAGAACCTGCTCCAGGTCCATCCCCCAGCTTCCGATGATTTGCTTGCCATCTGCGGTGATCATTAGCTTGTTGAGACATAGCCCAAATTTCTACCTGGATCTTCAAATAATGGTTTCCTTCTCTTTCTGTGCACTGTGGTATCCTTTTCGTAAGGACACTAGATGTACCAAATTTCATACCCACCCTACTCCATTATAACCTCATTATAGCTAATTACTTCTGGAATGCCTACAGATTAGGTCATGTTCTGAAAAACTGAAAGTTGGGACTTCAGTGTATGAATTGGAGAGGGGCACAATGTAATCCAGAACATCAGGTCCAAACTCACTGTAGAAAACTACAAACCAGGAAGGAATTTCCATACCTTTGAAAGGAGGTGAGCCCAAGCTGTTTGTTCTAATTTGGATACCTCAGATGGCAAGAGAGTTAGAGGTGGAACAAACTACGTTCTGGTTCATAGACTGTCTCTGCATTAGCCTTGTTTCCAGGAATGTAGGTTCCTTAATCCAATACCTTTCTGGAGAGTCCAGCTACAGGTGACCTGAACACTGGTAGCAGGAAGGAAGGAGTTTAAAAATAGAGAGAGAGAGAGAGAGAGAGAGAGAGAGAGAGAGAGAGAAATCAAAGAAAGAAAAAAATATTGTCATACAACTTGAACTTCCCAACTAAAATAAAAAGCCTATAAAAAAATTGATGTTGAGTAAAAGACCTGAAATCTTAAGAGTTAAAAGATTTAGTTCTCTCAACAAGAAAATAATAAAATGGTCATGATGGCTTTTCAATAAGTATGATCAAGATCCTCAGAGAGGCTAAGAAGGAATACTAAAAGAAAATATTGACACAAAATATGGCATATGTGAATTAAAAATAAGGCACATAAAAGTAGTAGAAATTGTGGATATAGACATACCTTAAAATAATTAGTAATTTCTAAAACCAGTGATATGAAGAAATTAAAATATAAAAGAAGATATACAGATGATATGCTGAGTTCTATCATACCTGTATGTGTATTAGGAATCCCCAAAATAAAGAAGAAACAGGAAAGCAATATTTGAAGAACAGATAAAATATTGTTCAGAGTTAGATTGGAAATAGAAATGAACTCTTATGGAGGTTATTAAAATTAAATTTTAAAACATTTTAGGGAAAATTCCAGCTGGGTACAGTGGTACATACCTGGAATTCCAGCTACTCTAGAAACTGAGGAAGATCACCTATTAGAGGCCAGCCTGTGAAATTTAGCAAGACTCTGTCCCTGAAAATAAAAAAAGGAAAACTTCTAAAAGCAACAAGACAGAAAAGGCAAATCACGTAAAATGATAGATAATTTATCGTAACAGAATTTAGCAAAAAAAATGGAACAGTGTGTTTTAAATGGTAAATGCAGCTGATCCTCATTATTTGTGAGTTCTATACCAGAGGTTTAAAAGAACCTAACTACATATTTCACCTAGTAACAATGGTTGAAATCTCACCCAGGATTAAACTGTATGCCAATTTTATGTATCTATACAGTTAAAGAAACAGTACAGTTTTTTAAAGATAGGGTCTCACTATGTAGTTCAGCCTGGCCTAGAACTTGGGTAGCTCAGGCTAGCCTCAAACTTATGGCAATCCTCCTGCCTCAGCCTTCCAAGTGCTAGGATTACAGACGTACCCACCATGCCTGGCCAGATAGTGATTTGTTTTAACCTCAAAGAATACATAAAAAATTTAAAGTCAGAGATATTGGCGAATTCAAGGAAAGTCCATTTTTTTTAATATTTTTGAATAGGACATCACATCTTAAGCAATGTCAGTAAAGAATAATTTATCACATGAAAACTGTATTACTTTGCTTACCTCACTTACCTAATGTGTTTCACCTCACTTGCCTAATGATTTTTATTTAACATTTTTCTCCTGCATTGTACTATGTATGATGAAGAAATGTTTTAGTTTTTAATTGCCTTAAAGTAGGCAACATATTATGGGGTACTGAATGCTGTTTAAAGATTTTTTATTTTTCAAGTTTAAAAGAAAAGACCGTGTCTTGGTAGGAAAGACCAGCTGTATTCTTTTTAGACAGCAAATGCCTCCATTTCTCCATTCCTTACAGTGTTAAGGCTTTTGCAATACCTTGTGAGAGGGCACTCACTTACTTGCTAACTAGAAGCAGCTGTTTTCCATAGGAGATCAATCATTATTTTCTGTATTCCTTAGTCAGACCTTATTTTCAGCATGTGTCATGTCCTGCTGAGACAGTGTTTAGGGGGCCTGTCACATAACAGAGCTGGACACAGCTTGAAACAGCAGACCTGCAACTGAAAAGAGGAGTCCAACATTTTTTTCTTTAATGATTCTGCTATTATAATAATGCTAGGTTTTACAGAGACGAGTAGAGTGTGGGTAGAGGTCTACTTGTTGGTTAGAGATTTGCATGTGTTAAGAGGGGACAGGGCAGACCTCAAGGGAATTTTCCAATTCACTGTGCTACTTCCAACTCCTTTGTTGCTTGGGCTTCTGTGTTCTCTGGATAATGCTTTCACCTGTGTCAACTCTTCTTTGTGCCGCACTATTCTCCATCTTATCAAAAGCAGACTATAAGAAGGAGGGATATTGCTGACTCAATTCCTGGTATTACTGGGAGTAAAATCTTCCAGGTAATTTAATTTTTATCAGTTTTCATTTAATTAAAGAGCTTTCAGATATCCTGATTGAAAGAGGCAAAGACAGAAAAGAGAAGGAGGAAGAGGAGAGTGAGAAGAAGGGAGGAGGAGAGAATTTGGAAGGATCCTCCTGAAATTCCTTAATGATAATGAAATAATAAAAATAATGAAAAAGTTAACATTTATTGATTTCTTATTATCTACCAGCCACTGTATTGTCTGTCATTTTAATTTTAAAATTTTAATTTTAAAAACAGTTCTGCGTGTTAGGCACTATTTCTGAGCTCTATTTTCACAGATGATGAAAGCTTAGGGAAGTTAAGGAACCAGCAGTGTCCACATCACCTAGAGTTGTCGAAAATGCAAATGGTCAGGACTCATCCTGACCTAACGCCTAGAAACTTACATGGTTGAAGTCAGTTATTTGTTTTAACAAACTCTCCAGGTAAATGGAATGCCATAGGGTCTGATGACCCATATATCATATCTTTCCAGAGAAATTTCTGACAAGGATTGTAATATTATGCTTCTGCTAGGCAGCAGGAGCTATGTCATATGTGTTAGTGTGTTTCTACACCTAAAATTACATCTGATACTAGGAGGGAAGTGTTTAATAAGTTTGCACTGAAGAGTCATGGATAAATCTGTAATGAATCATACTTTAAAACTTATGGCAGAATGATCCAATAATTCCCACACTCATTCTAACCAGATGTTCTCTCCCTTCTTGATTAAGAAGTTCTGTATTTCATTTCCAGAAAACATCAGTCTTCCAAGACATAGGACCAATGGGCAATAATGAGATTTTTCTTTTATGAATTGGCACGTTTTTAAAACCACAATCCCCGAACAGTACATCTGATTTATAGTGTTCGTATTTTGACAGAGTGGGGTGGAGGATGGAATGGAGAGCATTTCTACTATATTGTTGATATTCAGGGAGTCACAAATAGGAGTGGCCAAGCAGATAAATTATATGCACATAGAGAAGCATCAAAGCTTAAAATGCAAACTTACAGCAACTAGAACAGCTACACTATGAAGCAGATCATAGCTAATAAATTAATTTATATGCATTGTGTGTTGGCATTCTGTCACTATAACACAATATCTGAAAAAAATGTGGTATTTTTATACAATGGAATATTACTCAACCAGAAAGAAGAATAATCTTGAGGCTTTTATAGGTAAATGGAGGCATCTTGAGACCATACTCATGAGTAAAATAAATCAAACTCACATTTGTAAATATTTGTTTCCCTAGTATAAAAAAAAACCTAAAAGAGTAATAACATCCAAAATGTACAATAGACATTATGATAATAAAAGGGAAAGAAAGTACTCAAAAGGAAAGAACAACTGGGATAGGGGAAAGGAGAAAAGGAAGAAGAGAGAAGCTTACGTGTATATAGGTATACGTGTATAAATGTATGTACAAGATAGATGACTATACTACTATTCTCTGTTAGTTCATCAAAGAAAACAGTTTGTGCTTTCATTGTTTGATTGTTTGATCATCTTTGTCATGCCTAAATCCTGTAACCTGAGCAACTACTTCTAAGATAACGATATGCAACATATTAACAAAATGTTAATTTCCTACTATTTTTTAAAAATTCTGTATCATTTTTATCCTTATGTTTTGTTTTTTAAAATAAAATACAGAAAAATATCTGCCATAATTAACTTCTACAGAGAAAACGGTTATTTTGGCAGTTTTGGAGGATTCATTTCACAGTCAATTGGCCCCACTGATTTGACCTCACTATGGCACATGGTAGAAACATGTATTGAAGCAAAGCCTCCTACCTCATAGCAAGGTAGCAAAAGAAAGTAAGGAGAGGGCTGGGGTCGCACATCACTTTCAAAGAGAATTCCTCCAATGACCTAAAGACAAGCTACTTGGCTTCATTTTTTAAAGGTTCCACCTGTACTCAGTAGTGCTATGTGAGCACCAGGTCTTTAACACATTGGGCCTTGGCAGGATATTTAAGATCCAAACTGTAGCATAAAGCTGTTGAGTGTCAGGGCACTCGAATGAATATCAACAGACCAGGTGTCTGGTCCACTATTGTGTTGCTATGTACTGATGAACATTTGTGTTGTCTAAGTCTGTGTTAGAAATCTGTAAAACTGAGAACATAGTCCAACTTGCCTCAAAAATGTATTATATATGTATATGCATACATATTTGTACTGCAAAATGAACACTTATAAAAAAAATCTCACAGTGCTAAAAATAATACAGTTTTAAAAGTAATTAGACCACAAAGCTAGAAACAAAAGAAACTTAATGGCCAAGGATCTATCTCAAAATAGAAATTTAAAAAAATACTTAGAAAAATTGGAAATTAGAAAAATACTACTTTAACTCAAAAGACAAATTAGATTCCTAACAAAGAAGTTATACAGTAAATACAAGGATTTTACTTAACGTGGAAAAATGAGAGAAGTTAGCTTGATTCAGAGGAGAGCAAGGTAAGCTATAAAGATAAGTCAAAGTACACAAAGGAGAAGGATGTATGTGCTTGCAAGAGTGAGAATGCAATTGATTTTTTTCTAGAGGAGGAACATGGAAAGGGAACCATTGTGTTCTGTGTATGTAGTTGCTGGTTTTTGGTGGGACAAAAACACCAATATGCTGGAAAAAATTCAGATCTGAAATAAGGAATTAAATTAACATAATTCTGTTATTTATCAATATCTTACATGCCAGTTATCATTCCAGGAACAAAACAGACCGTATTTAAAAATCTCGTAAAGTGTGATATAAAAGTAGACTTTATTAAAAATAGTTTTATAAAGAATGGTCCAGTATAATCAAATTGTTACCGTAATCAAGTGCTGCATGAATTTTTCATTAAAATTTCAACAGCATGCAAATGGCAGTGTGCTGAATGACTTGAGGAACTATTTATGGCTTTTGAGTTCTATTCTGAGTGATTAGGATTTATCTTTGGATAAAGCAATCAGTAATAAACCTCTGTTTAGAAAAATTCTACCATGATATTGAGATAATCTTATTATCTCTAGGAAGTAGTCTTTTTAAAAAGCAAGCATTCTAGAACTATGTTTGTTCGCTGTTGTTTTAATTGCAAACTTCCCTAACTCAGAAGATGGGCAGCGTAGATTGCAGCAGTAATACATTTGTTTTCCATTGCCATGGCCCCAGATAAGAAAACATTACAGATCTTTTCCATTTCACCTTTCTAGTTCGCTGTCCTGAGGCACAGTCAGCACCTCCTTCCATGGATTTTTCACTTGCCTTATACAATGTTATTCATGCATCAGGCATTGAAATCTTAAGCAACTGGAAGGAAATTTTAGTGGACTCCAGAGTGCGGACAAAGTCAGGGAAATACAAGAAAGGGAAAGAAGCAGAAGTTGCCTCAAGAGGAGGTAGGGAGAGATTGCTGGGGAGTTTGTGTGGCAAGGGACATGGTGCTGGGTCTCATGAGAACAAGGAGTTGCCCCACAGATGCAGGGGTCCTAGGGACATGACAGAGCCATAGATAAGTAGTCTCTAGGTGAGAAATCTAGGTGAGTCTCAATCTTTGTAGAAGGACACATCCCATTGCCATGCTTGGCAGAGAGGCTGCCTTCCTAGGGGTCAGGAGAACTCTTCATATGGGTAGGTTTTATAGGATAAGGAGCCTGGCCCTGGGGAAGGAATGTGGGCCAAGAGTGGACCAAGAGTGAATTTCCTGTTAAGTGGAAATCAATGCAGATTACATTGTGAGGAGGAAGGAAGGAGGGAGGGAGGAAGGGAAGGAAGAAAGGAAGGAAGGAAGAAAAGGGAAGGAAGGAAGGAAGAAAGAGAGAGAGAGAAAGAAAGAAAAGAAAAGAGAAAGAAAGAAAGAAAGAAAGAAAGAAAGAAAGAAAGAAAGAAAGAAAGAAAGAAAAGAAAGAAAGGCATTCATTACCTCTTTTAAAACCTGGCATTTATTTTCTCATTAATATTAAATAAAATATATATCTAATAAAACATTAGATATATTCTCTCTCTCTCTCTCTCTCTCTCTGTCTGTCTGTCTGTCTCATACTGGGAATCAAACTCACAACCTTGCGCTTGGCAGGCAGGTGCTTATGCCACTGAGCTAAATCCCCAGCCCAATATGGTTTCTTAATAGTACTTGAATTTTACTTTCCTTTACCTATTCATGAACCTTATATACATGTAAGTGTTGTATTTATACTTACAAAACTGTAAAATGACACTGTTATCTTTAGAAGTATCATGCCTGCTTTGAATATTTTTTCAACCCCATCCTCATTTTTACTGTCATTTCTTAGTGCCACAGTTAAGTAAGAGAATCTCTGATTCTCTGTTTCAGTGTCTCTGTCTCTGTCTGTCTGTCTGTCTCTCTCTCTCATCTCTATCTCCCCATTAGTGGGAATTGAATTCAATGTCTCGCATGTGCTAAGCAAGTGTTCCTATTGATCAATATCCCTAGCCCCTTTTTAATTTTATTTTGAGGTAGGGTTTTACTATCCAGGCAAACCTCAAATTTGCTATCACCCTGCTTGAGCACCCTGAGTAAATGAGGTTGTCGTCCTGCACCACCACACCTGGATGATATCCTCTCATTTATCAGTGAGCATTTGGGCCATAAAGGGCATTAGAATTACATAAGTACATTGTAATATTAATTAGTTATTTTGAAAATATATTAAAGACATGAGAAAATGTTCACAATACAGAATTCAGAGGAAAAATCAGAATATAGATTTACAGTGTAACCTGAACTCAATGATAAAAATGCAGTAGAGCAGATACCACAATTTGAGCTGCAAACAGTGTTGAAATGGAGTAGAAAGCCTAGGTACCAAGAGATGGGCTGTTCTGAGTTAAGTAGATAAGAAGATTGGCTGGAGATGGAGACTTGCTGCTTTCCTTTCCCTCCTGAAAAACAAATAATGGAGTGAATTTTTCCTGCAAAGCTATCTCGAAAGAAAAGACAAGAATATGGAGAGATGAGGGACAATTTATGATTCACCTAGGACCGAGGATATAGCTCAGCACCACAGTGCCTGCCCAGCAAGTATGAGGTCCTGAGTTCAATTGCTGGTTCAAAAAAAAAAAAAATCCATCCATTATCTAGTTGATAGATCGATATACAATATGTATACAAAATATTTACAAATTAATAAAATAAAAGTAGTAGTCATGGATGTTGACAGAGATACAGGGCTGCAAACAAAATTTAAGAGGAATAGAACTATTGATATAGATCTGACATACAAAAAACTGAAAAGAAATACATCAAAAAGGTAGTACAGACTTTCTCCAAATAATAGCTTCATGGCATATTTAATTTCCTTTATGAAAATTATGTTTTGGTCAAGGGTTAGAAGATAGTAGACTACAGAAGTCTGAGCTCACAGGCCACTCCGGATATTAATGAAAAATAATGGATATTCAGCTCTGTGAGAAGATAGTGATACCATAGGGAATCAGGAAACTGAAACTTAGAAGACCTAGCAGTGTGGAAATACCTTAAACACTGGTGTTTAGAAAGATAAGTAAATTAAAGGAAGCCATGTGCTCCAGCTTTGTTAGAGAGGAGAGTCTTCCCCTTTGATGCAACTGTAACAGAAAAAACTCAGCACACGCTTGGGAGCACCAGCTTGACTGCTGAACAGAGATACAGCCTGAGAAGATATGAGATCTGAGCAGCACCAAGTGAACTCATTCTCATCTCCTCTTCATATTTAGACAGCGTTGAATTGGGAAGCCATCTTAGAAGCTTTCCTAACCTCAACACTTGCTTCAGCAGAAAACAAAGCTGGGCAGCAATGGGGCAAAACGCCATCTTTAATAACTCCCTGTGATGAGGCTTAGCAAATCCTGGCATTCCTTATAACTTGCCTCCTCACTACAGAGAGAAAGCAGATATCCATTTCAATATTCTGGATCCAGGAGAAAGATGACTGTGACATGGCAAAACTAAAGTCTTGAGACAGGGAGAAAGATGCTAGCCTCAGCTTGCTGAAGAACAAATTCTGGGCTGGAAGAATCTTACTGGGAGGATGGACAGAATGAAACAGTGGCAATTTTAATATAGCCACAGGGAAAAAGTTCAGCTGGTGAGGTTTTGCAGCAGCAGGAGGTCTGGGTCTGGGGCACCACTGCAGGGTCCAGCAGGAAGTTGAGCATCCACAGGCCCAGTGACAAACACAGATCCTGCCTAGCCCCACTCCACTCTTCTCAGAGGCATGAAGGGTAAACATATTGGGCAGAAACACTTCTACATCTCCATAAGTGAGCCTTGTAAATTTGTGGAGCTTTGACCCACACTCCAGACCTGCTCTCAGGTTATATGAGTGAGAGATTTAGCAGACAGCACAAATTTTGCAGCCCCGTTCTTCCTAGATACAGAAGCATTAAGGCAGCATGTGTCTGCCAGTCTTTCCACTGGTAGACATAGCTGAGTACTCATGCATAGCCACAGACAGGCTGAATTTAGCTTTCTTTCTGCCCAAACTATCTTCTCCTACTTGGACAGAGGCAGAGGGCAATGCTGGATTAAGTAATAGATTCTTTTCACACCCCTTCTCTTACCAGGTAGCACCTAAGAAATAACTTCAATATAAATAACACCACAGAGGAATGATGAACCTTTTGTGTGTGTTTACTAGTGCCAGTTATTGCTTTTGATTCCACAGTGTCTTACTATGTTACATCACTGTCTCCCACACTAGGGCTTTGTGATGATTAATCTTAGTATGTCAGCTTCTTTAAGAAATGCCTAGCAGACACTGGGTACATCTGGGTGAGCTCTGGAGTTGTGGCTTTGGCTACTATTTTGTATGTGTCCATTCCTCTTTGGCGTTGTTCTCTAGCCTGCTCTGTTTTCCAGCCACCATAACCCAAGCAGTTTTCCTCTGGGCACCCTTCTACCATGATGTTCCTGTCTTGGAGCCTATGAACAATGTCCTGAATTTCCTGCAATCATGAGCTAAATTAAATCTTTCTTCCTTTAACTTATAGATGTTGGATGTTTTATTTCAGCAACAGGAAAGTTGACTAATACAGGACTATATCATAAGATATGCTAAATTTCATAGTTCATTTGAGTTTAATCTGTCTGAGTCTTCCCTCACTCTCCATTTATATTTCTTACTTATTACTTCTTTGTTTCTCTCTCTTCTAATCCCCTCTTTGAATTCCCCTGCCTCCCAACTCTTTTTTGTATGTAAATATTATTAACATCTATCTTTTGTTTGTTTTGAGAGGCATATACGTGAATGGAACTATGTATGAGTGTTAGTTCTTCCTTTTTCCTCTGTAGAGTCTTTCCTTATTTTCACCTTCTCTGTTATTTGTTGGGCCTTCTAATTTAATGGTGTTTATTTATTTATTTATTTAGGTTAGTTTATTAATTGGACCCTATCTCCCTGTGTCTCACTTTCCATTTACATTCCCTTTTCTACTTTTCTTTCTTGTTTTCCTTTCACATAACCTCTTTAAATGCCTCATAATTCCCCCATTCTTCCCTAGTATACAAATGTTACAATCAACACCTATTTGTAATTTTTTTCTTTTTATTCTCTATTTTTTTCTTAATTTTTTTGTCCTGTGCTTATCTTATGTTATCACTATCACTTATATTCCTAGGTTAGTGAAATAGTAAAGGATTTTTTAAATGAGTTTTAAATGATGTGATGTTCTATGGTCAATTCTGTGAATATCGACACTATCGATAATTATTCTTTCCTCCTAATGCAGTGCTAGGGATTGAATTTAATACTTTGAAAAGGTTCAGTGAGTGCTTTCAAGCTGAGTGAAACTCAAAGCTAAGGGCTATCATAAAGAGAAAGTCACTTACTAAAGAAACCTCCACACAATAATGATAAAGATTTGCATCAAAACTTATCTACAGACTTCACCAGAAAAACAAGAATCATGGGAAAACAATGCAAGAGGAAGTTTCCCAAAGTTCTCAAGCCCCCAAAAGCTGATCCACATATTCCAAAATTGGTTTAATTCTATAAAATTTTAAAACTAATCCTTAAAATGATCTGTGAAATTAAAGAAGGACAAATAAGCTGTTGAATAAATTAATGAAGACAATGCAGAATATGAAGATCACTTCAGTAGGAAGACATAACAACTGAAAAAGAGCCAAGCAAGAACCCTGAAAATAAAAACTACATATGTTAAATAAAAAACTCAACTGGAAGTCTCAGCAGTAGGCTAGATAAATCAGACAGAAAGATATCAAGACTTGAATATGAGATGGATGGATTAGGAAACTCATTCACTATTAATGAAGAAAAGAATAAGAAACAATGAAAAGATTATCCAAATGTTCTTAGACAACTCTAAAAAACAAAGGTAAGAATCATCAGTCTTGAGAACTGTGTTGACATATAAGATAACAGTTCGTTCAATGAAATTCTGCAGAAAAATTTCCTAAACAGAGAGTAAGATGGAAATCCAGGTAAAGGAGACATTTAGAATCCCCAAAAGTGCTGCCCAGTAAGGAGCTTGTCGTCAAGTCTTCATAGTTAAGTACAAAATCCTTAGAAATAAAAAAAGCTCCAAACTGCTTATAAGAGCAAACTCATCAGATTAACAGGAGATTTTTTACTAGAACCCTTAAAGTCCAGAAGGATATAGAATAAAGTTTTTCACATCCTAGGATCCCAAAGTACCATATTCTGCAAGGTTATCCTTTAAAATCAAAGGAGAATAGAAGGACTTCCATGATAAGGATAAAACAGAGACATCTATGGCCACAAAGCCAGCATTATAGAAAATATTTAAGAAAATTCTAAATAAAGAAGATGCAGTGAACAACAATGAGGCAAATAAAAGAGGAAATCTCCTTGGGAGATTAAATAAATAAAGAAAAATGAACCAAACATTGCAAAACAACAAAATGAATGCAACCAGTACACATCTTTCAATAATAGCAATGTATAACTCTCCAACTAAAAGAGACTGTTAGGTTGCATTGAAAAACAAGACACATAAAAGACTGAAAGTAAATAGATAGAAAATAATCCTCCAAGCAACTGAAGCCCCAAATCAAGTTGGAGTACCTATATTTGAACCCCACAATGTTGACCTCAAAGTATAACTAATTGGAGGATACAGAGAAAATAATGACATTGGTAAAGGGAACAAGTCACCAAAAAGGGGTAATGATTGTAAATGTATAGGCTCTGAACATTGGCCTACTCAATTTCATAAAACAGTCACTAGTTGTCATAAAACAAGAAAGCCAGACACAACCACAGTCATAGTGAGTAACTTCAATACCCTATGCTCCCAAATAGGTAAACCAGACAAAAAATCAACAAAGACACATCAGATAAGCTATACTTTAGATCAAATGATTAAATAGGTATCTACAGAGTGTTTTCATAAAAATAAAAAGTACACAACTCTTTTCAGAAGTCCATGGATCTTTCCAAAATAGTATTTTAAGTCATAAAGCAAGTCACTAAATACATCAGAATTGAAATAATCTTTTGCATCCTGTTAGAGCACAGTAGAATTTTTATCAAGTGTAGAAAAACCACAGAAAAATACACAAACACATGAAAGTGATATACTCTCGAACAGTCAGTGACTCCCAGAAGAAATTAGGAGATAAATTTAAGAATTTCTAGAATCAAATGAAAATGGAAACACAGCATAACAAAATTCATGAAACACAATAAAAGCAGTTCTAAGAGCAAAGTTTACATATGTGAATGCCTACATTAGAAAAATGGACAAAAATTGCAAACAAATAACTTACTGATATATCTCAAGGGCCTAGAAATACAAGCATAAACCAAACTCCAATATAGTAAAAGGAAAAATTATTTAGATGTGAGTAGAAATTAAAGAAATCAAGACTAAAATAACTGATGCATTAAAGAGTGAGTTCTTGCCAGGGATTTAGCTCAGTGGCTTAAGTGCCTGCCTGACAAGCGCAAGGTCCTGAGTTCGATCCCCGGTAGCAAAAAAAAAAAAAAAAAAAAAGAGTGAGTTCTTTGAAATGATGCTATTGATAAACCTTAGCCAAACTTACCAAAAGAAAGAAGATTCACATTAATAAAATTAGAAGTAAAAGGCAAAACTAAGTAGATATCACTGAAATTCAGATAATTAGAAATTATTCTAAAAAATAATTGTACCCCATTAAATCAGATAATTTAAAAGTGAATAAATTCATAGAAATATATGCTGTAGCAAAATTGAAACAAAAAGATATTTAAGAAAACCAAGCAGACCAATAATATGCAATGAAATTAATCCAATAATAAAAATTACTAATCAAGACAAACTCAAGACCTAATAAATCTCCTGATGAGTTTTACCAGACTTTTAAAGCATAACTGAAACCAATTTTCCTCAAACTTCCCCTTGTAGTAGCATGAGAAGAAATACTTCTAAACTCGTTCTATTAAGCCACTATTCCTCTGCTACAAAACCCAGGGGAAAACAAAATGAGCACAATTAGATATCTTTCAATAATTGCAATGTAAATTGTTTTAACTCTAATTGTCAGATTGGGTAAAAAAAAACAAGACACATATATAAACTAAAAATCAATATGTTTTTATGAATATAGATGCAGAAATCCTCAATAAGATTTCTGTAACACAATTCAACACTATTTTTAAAAGATTCATCATAATGACCAAATTGGTCTTCTCACAAAGCCACAAAAATGATTAAATATGTATAAATCATAAATGTAATACATCACATAAGCAGAATCAAGGGAAAACATACAATTATCTTAACAGATACAATGAAAAACTTTCATAAAACCCAACATCCTTTATTATGAAAACATTCATAAAAGTGGATATAGAAGGATCTTTCCTCAAACTGATAAAAGCTGTATATGACAAACTCACAGCCAGCATCATACAGAATGGGAATAAACTGAAACCTTTTCCTCTAAAGTCAGTATTGAGACAAAAGTGTCTGGTCTCACCACTTTTTCTCGTTAGTACTTGAAATTTTAGATAGAGCAATCAGGCAAGATAAAGAGATAAAAGGATACAAATAGAAAAAGAAGAACTGACATTATCCATATTTCCATAATACTTTGGATGTAAGACAAAAATTCCACCAGAAAGCTTTCATATCTGTTAAATTCACCAAAGTGATAGTATACAAACCAACATAAAAATCAGTAGTGCTTCTGTATACCAGTAATGAGCCAACTAAGTAAAGAATTCTATTCATAGTAGTTTTGAAATACTTTAGTACTTAACAATCAAACTAATCAAAGAGTGAAAACCTTTACAAGAAAAATTATGGAACACTAAAAAAATGAAGAAGACTTTAAAAAAATGGAAAGATCTTTCTTGTTCATGGTTTGAGGTAAGTAATGTTGCTTAAATGGCCATATTTCCAAAAGCAATCTGCAAATTCACAATGGAATTCCTATTGAGATACTAATTGATATTCTTCAGAGAGAAAAAAAAAATCCTAAAATTCATATAGAAGCAGAAAAGCCACAAGATAGCCATAGCAATAATGACTGAAAAGATCAATGCTAAAGGCATCATTGTACTGGAGTTCAAGTTATACTCTAAAGCTACCGTAACAATAACAGGATATTGACACCAAAGCAGACATTTAGAGTAACAAGACCAATAGACCAATAGAGTAACAGAAGACAGAGAAACAAGCATATGAGGGTACCTATATTTTAACTTTGACTAAAGGTTCAAAACCTACACTCGGAAAAAAAACCATTATCTTTAACAAATGGTTTTGGGAAAATTGATATCCATATTCAGAGATCAGAAATTAAATCCCAATCTCTCAACCTATACTAATATAAAATCAAAATGGATCAAAGTTAGTAAATCTGAAATTTATAAATACAGGAAAAACACTTGAAGCCCAGTGCACTGTTAAAGACTTACTATATAGGACTCCAATAGTACTACAAGAAATAAAATTAAAAATCAATAAATTGGATTACATCAAATTAAAAAGCTCATGCTCAGCTAAGCTGGAGAGAAAACTAAAGAATAAAACTAGTTTTGTAACTGCTATTCTGATAAAGGATACTTACAGAACTCAGATTAACCCCTCCCAAATCAATAAAAGCTGGACAAATTAACTGAATAAGCACTTCTCACAAGAAGTAGTACAAATAGCAAAAAAATAAGTGAAAATAGTGTTAATCAACTGTAGCTGTTAGGGAAATGCAGATGAAAGCTAAAATGGTATTCTATCTCACCCCAGAGAGAGTGGCTATCATCTAGAATATATAAAACAATGAATACTGGCAAGAGGAAAAGGAATCTTCCTATATTGTTGGAGGGAATATAAACTGGTACAACCACTATGAAAATCAGTATATAGATTCCTTTAAAAACTAAACATAGAAATGCCATTTGATCCAACTATACTACTTCTGGGTGTATGACCAAAAGATTTAAAGATATAATAATGATGTCTTTACACATACCTATTTTTATAGTAGCCTATATTACAATAGCTGAACAGGAAACAGAGATGTTCATCAATAGATTAATGGATAAAGAAAATGTTGTACATAGTGTAATGTAGTGTTATTCACACATAAAGAACAGTGAAATCAGGTCATTTTCAAGAAAATGGGCAGAATAGGTGAAGTCAAATACACAGTAATTAAATGTTGTGTATTTTCTCTAATGTGAGAAATCTAAAATATCAATCAATTAATCAGTGAAAGAAACCATGAAAAGATGGCAGGAAACTACAAGATGGACTGTTGGATATGAAAAAGAGAACAAGAAGGAGGGAGATAGGAAAGGGAAAGGGGAATAAATGATTGAATACAATCACGGTATGTTATATGTATTAACTAATTTCCCAAAACAAATGTCACTACGCTGTATTACTAATAAGTATTAACAAAGAGTATATTTACTCTGATATTCACCTTGTTACCAACAGTAATATTTTACTTTTATATTGCTAAAATTGTTTTTAAATGTCTTTGACTAATCTAAGCTTGACTAAATAGAATAATCACCTAGTTCCTTATGCAGGAGGCTGGCTAGCTGTGTACAAGAGAAGGGAATACCATATCACCTTTTAAAAGGAAATTAATACTGAGATACATTACATATGTTAAATGCACTTTTGGGTTATTCTTTGAGAATTACATCAAAATATTCATGTTTTTCTTTTTTCTAACAAAACTACATGTGTATAGGTTCTTCTTAAATGTACAAGACTTTAAATGCCCTCTAAAATTTACTTTCTCATTAGTTATTCCTTTCAATTCTATCCTTGAATTGAACCTGTATTTTTGATCTCCACTTCTCATTTTACTCCACCTGGCAACCCTAAGTACTTGGGGAGCTTTGGTGCACTATGTGGCATGAGCTGAAGACCTGCACAGCATACTCCATCTAGCTGTTCAGCCTTGGTACACCACTCAAAACCTGGTAGAGTCCCACTCAGCAACTTCAAGCAGCCAGGGAGCTTCAGAGTGCCATGTGGGGTGTGCCTAATGACCCCCACTCAAGTGGGGAAACTCCTTGAAGTACTGACAGACATCCTCAACCCAGAAACCAACTGAGACCTTGCATTTGGCTTCCCCAAGGTAATATACAAAAATGACAAAACAAAAGAGCAAAATGCAATCTCAAACCTCCAGCCTATCCCAAACAAGACTCGGAGACGTGAACAAAGAAAAAATGTGAGTCATACACCTGAAACTTCTGAAATGATAGCAACAGAAGTACAGAAACAACTTGATGAATCTATAAAGAACTCAGATCAGAAATAACCTCCTAAATAAAATAAGAAATGATAAATGTAATAAAAGAAATGCTAAACACATCTAAAGAAGACATAGATAAAATAGAGGAACACTGCAAAAAAATAGAAACTTTGAATGAATAATATAAGAAAGAAATACAGCGCATGAAACAGATTCAAAGCGATATCCAGGAAATCAAAAATTCCATCAAAAGTTGGCAAAACTGCCTCAATGAATGTGAAGATAAACTATCAGACCTCAAAGACAAGATTGCAGCTAGTGAACAAGAAAGGAAAGATCTGTTAAAAATAGCAGTGAATCAGGTAATAACAATTCAACAGTTACAAGGTATTGCAAGACAAAAACAATATAAGATTGATAGGTGTGAACAAAAAAGAAGGTGACAACACAAATGATATAAAAAGGCTATTTATAGAATAGCTGAAAATTTCCCAAACATGGGAAAGGAAACTGACATACAGATAAATGAAGCATACAGAACTCCAATTAGCTGTAACCAAAATAAATATATACCCAGACATATAAGAAACATGCCAAAAATTCAACATAAGAACAGAATATTAAAAGCTGTTAGGAAAAAGAGACAGATTACTTGTAAAGGAAAGCCCATCAGAATCACAGCAGACTTCTCAACACAAAAAGTGAAGTCAAGAAGAACATGAAGTGAAGTATTTCAAATCCTAAAGGAAAACCAAGATTGATGTACACTGGAAAACTATCTTCAAAACTGATGGAGAAATAAGATACTTCTGTGACAAAGGACAGCTGAAGGAATTCAACCAACCTTGTGAAGAATATTGAAATATATTTTAGATAGACATAAAAATAACTATGACTCCAAGAACACCAACAGAAAAAAACCGCTAAGCAAGACAAACAATTAAAAAAAAGGGGAAAAGTAAAGAACCAATAGCAGAAAGGTAACATGACAAAAATGAGCCTATATATATATATATATATATATATATATATATATATATATATATATATATATTACCATTAATATAAATGACCTCAACTCACCAATGAAAAGAAACAGACTGGAAAAATGGATTAAAAAACAATATCCAACCATATGCTGTGTATAGGAAAGCCATCTAACCCAAAAGGAAATTCATAGACTGACAGTTGAAGGGCAGAAAACAATACTTCATGCAACAGGAACCCCTAAAAAAGCAGGGGTAGCTATTCTGTTTACAGGCAATGAAAACTTCAAACCAAGAATAATACAAAGAGATAAAGAAGGTCACTACATACTAGTTAGGGAAAAAATTCAAGAGGAAGAGATAACAATCCTAAATATATATGCACCAAATATGAGAGTACCCTGCTATGTAAAACAAATATTAATAGAAATGAAAAATCAAATAAGCATTAATGCAGTTATAACAGGACGCCTTAATGCCTCATTGACACAAAGAGACAGGTCAACTAGACAGAAAATCAGCAAAGGAGTAACAGAATGGAATCAAACTTGTGAACAAATGGACTTAGTAGATATTCACAGAGTGTTTCATCCAACAACATCAGAATCTACATTGTTCTCAGCTGCACATGGGACATTCTCCAAAATGGACCATATACTAGCCCAAAGAACATGCTTAAGTAAATGCAAAAAATTGAAATTATCCCATGAATATTATCTGATTGTAGTGCCATGAAACTAGAAATTAATGACAAAAGAAACTGCAAAAACTATAAACACATGGAAGTTAAATAATACCCTCTTGAACAGTCAATGGGTCACAGAAGAAATTAAAGAAGTTAAACAATGTCCACAAGCAAACTGAAATGCAAATGCAACTTTCCAGAACCTGTGGGCTGCAATGAAAGCAATCCTTAGAGGAAAATTTATTGCAGTGAATTCCCACATCAAGAAAAAGTTTTTGCATGTCAAAAGAAATCTTCAACAGAATGAAAAGAAAACCCACAAGTTGGGAGAAAATCTTACTCAACTGTCCTCCAGACAAAGGACTTCTATCTAGAACATATAAAGAATTAAAACTTGGGCATCTGAAATGAATACACATTTCTCAACTGAAGAAATACAAATGGAAAATAAATACATGAAAAAAATGTTCAGCATCATTGGGTATTAGAGAAATGCAAATTAAAACAATCATGAGATTCCATCTCACTCCAGAAAGAATGGCCAAGCTCAAAAAAACCACCAATAACAAATGCTGGAGAGGCTATTAGGAAAAAGGAACTCTTCTGTACTGTTGATGGGAGTGTAGACTGGTGCAACCACTGTGGAGGTCAGTCTGGAGATTCCTCTAAAAGCTGGGATTGGAAGTCCCATTTGGCACAACTATTCCCCTTCTTGGCATATTTCCAGAAGAACTGAAAACATCATACCACAGTGATATACATGCACCCATGTTTATAGTAGCACAATTTGTAATACCAAAATCTTGGAAACAATCCAATTGTCATAAACTAAAGAATGGATAAAAAAGATATGGTATTTTTATAAAATGGAGTACTAATCAGCTATAAAGAAGTATTGCATTGAGGCTTGTATAGATAAATGGGTGCAACTTGAGACCATACTCAAAGTGAAATAAATCAAACTCACATGTGTAAATACTGTATTGTCTCCCTAGTATAAGAAACTGAGAGTAAATAAGATACAAAATCTTCAATAAATACTGTGAAAGGGTAAGAAACTACTCAAAGGGGATAAAATAACTCAGAGAAAAAGAGAAAAGAAGGAAGGGAAAAGAAAAGTGATAAAATTTGTATTAAGATAGCTAAGATGACTGTATAATTAATTCTATTAGTTCTTGGATAGCAAGAACAAACATTGTGAAAATGGCCATTCTCCCAAAATTGTTAACAGTTAACGCTCATAGAATTAGATCAATTTTGCATGCTTATATCTAGTAATCTGAGTAACTCTTTTGAAGATAACTATGCAAAATAAAACCTTAGTTATGTTCCCACCACCTTGTTTTAAAAGCCTATATTGTTATTCTTTAAGGCTCTTTGTTACTGTTATTTATTTGTCTCTGTTGTTTTTTGCTTCCCATGTATTTACCTTTGTTTTGTTTTGTTTTGTTTTTCCCTCTAATACAGAAAGGATAGACATACATGTATAGGCTTGTACATACCTAGAACTTCTCCTAAAGAGTGATAAGAATTGATTTTATTACATGTAATGGTATGAACAGCTACTTTTTTAAAAAAATGAGACATTATGGTAGCCATTGCTGATTTTCTGTGATCTTGTTTTGAAGTTCAATAATGCTTTTGTTCTTTGTTTAATTGGTTTTAGTCTGTTTTCTATTATATGATTTGAATATGTGTGAAGATATGGGCAGCTATTTTGAAGACAACAAGAGACATTATGGTAGCCATTGTTGATTTTCCTATTGTCTGTTTTTGAAGGCTGGTAATGCTTTCATTCTTTTGTTTTGAGCAGTTTTGTGCTGTTTTGTTTTGTTTGAATTCAGTGTATGTAAAGATATGGGCAACTATTTCAGTGAGAACAGGAAGCACTGTGGTAGCCATAGGTGATTTCCTTTTGTCTTGTTTTGAAATCCTGTGTTGTTTGTATTGTTTTGTTCTGATCTGCTTTGTTCTGTTTTATTTTGTTTTGTTTTGTTTTACTCTCTTTAAATAAAATAAGACAAATTGATAAATCCCTATTATTAGATTTTTAGAAAGAAAACAGCACTAAATGATAAAATTTACTTTCAAATGATTTATTTTAGTATAAATTTTGATATCCTAATGCCAAAATTAATGTATTAATAAAAATGTTATTATACTTATTTCTTTTTTTCTTTTTTTATTTAAAGAGAAGAAAGAAAAAACAAAACAGAATAAAGGGTAGTAATAATAAAGAATTCTAAGGAAAAAAGGAAAAGAACAACAACAAAAAAACCGAAGAGATTATTACTTGACAAACTACATACTGACTTCTTGGAAATAGTTGTTCAAATTACAAAGTTAAAACATGTAAAGTAGACATTCAAACAGTGAGTCTGTTAACAGTTCTGTTCCATGATCTGACAAAAAAAACCAGCAATATGGTCATCCGTTTTACCCATTCAAATATATATTCAATTATATCAAAAGGGTAAAATTAAACACAACAAAACAGAACAAAGCAGATCACAAGAAAGCAATGTAAGGGACATAAATTCAAAAACTAGACAATTGGAGATATTCACTCTCTATTGTATTGACTCTTGTTTTCTTCCAAATAGTTGTCCATATTGCCACATACAGGGAATTCACATGAAAAAACATAGTATGGAATTGATCTGAGTAGAATGAGGAGGGTGTTTCAGGTCTTCAAGACCAGACAATAGGGAAGCCGAGAATGGCTGTCGTACTGTCTCTCATTCTCCTAGAAACAGCTGTCCATACCTTCATGTGTGTTGAACTTAAACAAAACAAAACAAGCTAAAGTCACTTTGAACAAAGAATGATAATTTTGCTGGATTACACATCATAACATTATGGAATCAGCACTGGGTACTGTAGTGTCTCTTTTTCTTCAAAGTAGTTGTTCATTTCAACATGTGTTATATAGTTGGTTCTCGTAAACTGTTTATAAGCTCTACACATGCATGAGTCTCTAAATGTATATCTATCCTTTCTGTATTAGAGGGAAAAACAAAACAAAGCAAGATAAAACAAAACAATTCCTAGAAAAGCATGAAGCAAAAAATTCATATATAACCACAATACAAGGTGATCTACAATGGTTACCATGATGTCTCAGCAGTATATAACAACATTAATAAAAACAAAGCATTGGAGACATTATAAGACTTCAAAAGCAAGTAATAATCAAACCAGAGTGGGTATCTTAATGAATCTTGTCATCTTCAGTGTAGTTGCCTATACTCTTAGACTTGATGCTATCAA